>JABUQX010026860.1:0-7500 GCA_015478945.1 Trachelipus rathkii
CGTTATGCTTCGTTTTCGGTTATCGTTTGGGTGTTTAACCGTTCGCATTTTATCGTGAAACACTTTGCGTTTTCGTGCGCCATACCATACTTATAAATATATATATATATATATATATATATATATATATATATATATATATATATATATATATATATAGGCATATATATATATATATATATAACTATATATATATATATATATATATATATATATATATATATATATATATAACCAATATATATATATATATAAATATATATATATATATATATGTGTATATATATATATATATATATATATATATTAAATAAAGAACTTTTGTGGGAAGATAAAGAAAATTGCCTCCTCTAGGGTCGAAACAACACATGTTTGCGACTGAGACCGATATACTCGACGCTCTACCATTGAGCCATGCTCTAACTCAAAAAGTTAGATTCAAGAACAGCTTTCAACGACCGACCCCTTTCAAGGCTATTTAAACAGGTTTTTACCCTGTTCTTCCCTCGTTCTGTAAGATTTAATAAATGTAAATACTGCAATAGACTGCAGTTTAAATTTGTATAGTAAATAAAGAATTATTATGGAAGGATAAAGAAAATTGCCTCCTCTGGGGTCAAACCAACGCATGTTGCAACTGAGACCGACATACTCGGACGCTCTACCGACTGAGCCATCCCCTAACTCAAGAAAGTTAGATTCAAGAACAGCATTCAAACGACCAAGCCCTCTTCAAGGCGATATCAACAGGTTTTCACCCTGTTCTTCCCTCTTTCTGTAAGATTTAATCAAAGTAAATACTGCAATAGACCGAAGTTTAAATTTGTATAGTTTGTATATATTAATATATATATATATATATATATATATATATATATATATATATATATATATATATATATATATAACTAGCTCATATATATATATATATATATATATATATATATATAACCAACATATATATATATCTTTGCTCTCTTTCTTTCTCTTATACTCATATAACATAATAATATATATATATTCTTACGATGTTGCTAATCTCTCCTAAAGTATTTTCCCCAGAGGAGGCAATTTTCTTTATCTTCTCACAATAGTTTTTTAATGAATATATCAGTCAGATCCGAAATCTTCTTATAACTCTTTTTCGCAGTAGAGTTTCAACAAATACGGAATCTTCCAATGATAAATCTTGGCGAGAGATAGCACTTCAATAGAGAATTTCCAACAGGAGGTAGGACTCCAACAGTGAATTTCTAACGAGATAGAACCCCCGTGAGAACAAAATAACTTGTATTTTTGTACTTTCCTCGTATGTAAAATGTCAGGTGTGAAGTTACCTTGGGCACCTTTTTTCCCACGAGATAATTTTATCTTAAAAAATGAAATCTTTATAAAATATTTCCAAATAAAAATAGTTTACTTTTGGTAATTTTGGAAAATTAAATATAAAAATGAAATTGAAAAGAAGAGATTTTGGAATATTAAATTTTAGGAGGTGAAGTTGCGTTTCTCAAAGCGGTAGGGCCGATTCGTATGAAGAAATTTTCAAAATTTTCTTTCTCTGGTGGCAAGGGGCTGAAAACCCCTTTATACAATATTGCTCTTTTCGTGAATGGTGGTAATATTTTTTTTAGTATTTATCACCCACCAATACCACCTTCCAGCCATGCAGGAAATGGTGATTTGTATATACTATATATATATATATATATATATATATATATAATACTATATATATATATATATATATATATATATATATATATATATGCTATATATATATATATATGTATATATATATATATATATATATATATATTGTCTGAAAAAATAGTATATACGGTAGTATGGGAAAAACCATAAATATCGTAATCGAACTAATAAACGTTCTCTAAAGATTCATCCAAGTCTATGCTCTTATAAGCTTAAAAAATATTAACAAATATCAAAGTTCAAAATATGAACTTGCATTTTGGTGTTTTTCATCTTCCAATGCCATGTCACTTTTAAAAGCGAAAACTTAAATAAATTAAAAACATTAAAACATAAAATTAAAAACAAACAATTAAATTCAAAACATAAAATAAATTAATCAAACTAAATCAACAGAAGAAAAATAATAACTTGAGGAAGCCGAGTTCCTAAAATCCAAAACTTATAGAGATTGATTCCAACTTAGATTCCAATAGAATTTGAAACAGGATTTGAATTCCGAGTCCAAATCGGATTCCAATTCCGATTTCTGGTCACTGAAATTGACAGATTCCAAAGTTCCGTTTTCCAACTCTTATTTCGATTCGACAACCCTCTATTTAATAATAATAATAATAATAATAATAATAATAATAATAATAATAATAATAATAATAATAATAATAATAATAATAATAATAATAATAATAATAATAATAATAATAATAATAATAATAATAATAATAATAATAATAATAATAATAATAATAATAATAATAATAATAATAATAATAATAATAATTCATTTTATTCTTAGTCGAGTGAAAATCTGGTTGTTTCCATATTGTTTTTCGAGAAAACCAAATCATCGTTTAAGAGGAAAGAATACAAGCCTAAGTTTGAGCTTTATTGGAAAACTGTTACAATTGTTTTATTACCGAGGCAGCAACAATACAATGGCTTTCATTCTCGAGAAATATTACGCTCCTAGTGATAACACATTATTATTATTATTATTATTATTATTATTATTATTATTATTATTATTATTATTATTATTATTATTATTATTTAAAAAAATATATTGGGCAATTATAGGAAAGTCTGACAATGTCACAATGATTTGTGACAAACTTTTAAAGGTATTTAAGATAAATTTGAACGAGATTTCCGGCATGTAATTTTATACTGGTTCATATTTATTCAAGATTTTAATAAGCTCAACCTTCTCTTTATTACGTCATAAATCCTCATGTAAGCCATCACCCTCTTAGGACTATGTCCTAATCCGTTAATTTCATACTATATGCACTAGGCTACAGACCAAAGAGTAAGCCATTTTTTTCTGTACAATTTTTATTTATAAAAATGAACATGGATAATCTGAAACTTGATACATCCAAATTCTAATTTATATAGATGAAACATTAGTTTAATTTGATATTTGAATAGATTACGCAAATTTCATATGAGGTTGGATAAATACAGTAATAAATAACATGCCATACCGCAAAATTAATAACAGTTTCTCTCAATTAATATTTACTATAACTGATACAGTCGCTGTAGAAGTCAAAATTTCCCTGCTCTCTTTTTCACCTTTACATATCCTATAGGTGCATATATTACCTCAAATAATATTATATATACTATATATCACTTTCACCCTATAATATATCCTAATTCCCGTATATATAGTGAAAGCATTAGTAGCCCAATTTTTACTTAATTCCCAACTTTATCTTCATACTATAATTATATACCTACCCTACCTTTGACTACCTCGCCTCTAACTCTATCTACGTTCACTACCTAGTAACAATCATATACCCTACTTATATATTTATTTCAATAAGACTGTATTTTATTCCTACCTTATCATTCTAACTTATTCACAGCTTATGTTATATTCTGTCAACTACTAGACATATCTATATACTTTTATTATATTTATTTACCGATACAATTAAATACTTACATTCTATCTTTTACTAAGATTCTTACTATTTATTTATTCCTCTTTATATTAATATATAATATATAATAATTTACTATATATACAATACACCGTATTCTTATACTAATTCTATAACTCTTTTGCTCCATACTCTATTTACTTTTACTCTCTAATTATTAATATTATACTCTTTTAGTCCTGACCCTGTTATTCACCACTCTACTTTCTATTAATTCTAAACACTTTGAATAAGCTCCTTGTACGCTTACCTAAGGGATATATTACTTATATTATACAATATACTCTGAAGCTCATACTTATCCCTAATTACATCTATAATAGTACTTCACAAAAACCTACGTTTTAAATATATATACAAAAATCACTAATGATTATAGTATTATTTAAAATTAACTTATATAAATATTTACACTATCAAATTTGTGATAATTTATGACTTATAATATGTATTTATATAATATATTATTATATATATTATATATTATAATATTATATATATTATATATTATTAATATTATATATATAATATATATATATATATATATAATATACTATATATATATATTTATATCTTATTAATAATTTAATATATATATATATATATATATATAAAATAATATATATTTATTAATATATTAATATTAATATAATATATATTTTAATATATTTAATATTTAATTTATTAATAATAAAATATATTATATTATATAATATATATATTATAAAAAAATAATATATAAATAATATAAAAGTATATTTATATAAATTATATTAAAATTATATTATTATAATATAATATACTATATTAATATATATAATATATATATTAATATATGAGTATAATATAATATAATTAATATATATATATATATTACTATATTATATATATTATAATACTATATTATAATAATAATTTATAATATTTATATATATATATATATTTATAAATTATAAATATATATAATATATATATATTATATATATATTTATATATTAATTATTATTATAATTATATTATATATATATATATATATTATATAATTAATTATATACTATATATATATATATATATATCTATATTTATAATATATATATATATCTATATATAATATATATATACTATTATCTTATATAATAATATATATATTATACTATAGTATATATACTATATATATAAATATATATTATATATTACTATATATATATTAATTTTTTTTTTACATTTTATCACAACGCTCATGGGCAGACCCCATTCAGGCGAGTGGTGATTGAGCGGTCTCATATCATCTACAAATTACGCAGATGAGACAGAACGCAGGCTTTAAAAGTGAGGAAAAATTAAATTGTAATAAGGAAAAACAGAAAGATTGGAAGAAAATTCCTACAGAATAGCATGGCAGGTAAAACAAGACAGGCAGAGAACAATCCTGGATTACTAAATACCACTCAAAACTCATGTGCGACACAGCATCCCTTGTGCTTTCGTGGCATCGTAAAGTTTGAACGCGAAGTTGGAAGTCCTCGAGATTTGCGCTACGGAGTCACTATATCGCCTCCTCAAAGATAGAGGTAAAGGAAATAGAAACGTAACAGGACAACTTTTAAGCATTTTGACTTATTGACATGAGCTCTATCCAAAGCTGGGTATAACCAAAGGCCCCACCACCATCCTCCAGATAATGAAGAGTATCATACAAAGGGCCGGATGAGACTACTTGTTAATAGCTGGAGAACTGAGAAGCAAGAAAAAAACTTCTAGCAGTCCTAAACAGAATCCAGTTTCTTTGAGGCACGCCTATGCTAACCGTTGTGATGTGAGGTTTCAAGATTTTATTTTATGTTAAGCAAGAATGTTTGTATATGTCAAAGGGAGAGAGAGAGAACGTCGAAAGATATAGGAAAGTTAGAAGTGTCTTAGAGGAGAGATTTGTAGAAGTTGATATTTTTTAAAAGAAATTAAATTTCAAAGTTGGACGACCAATCCGGAAATTCTATCCAGAATCAGCGAGAATAGAATCCGAAAGAGTTAAATAGATAGAGGCAATTCTTAAGAAGTAAGAGACAAAATTGAAATTTAGTTAGAATGTACGGTCGAGTCAGGCATATGATGTGATTAGGAGTTAGATGTCAGGTGAGAAGACATAATGTCGAAGCAGGATAAAGTAAGGAGCCCATGACAAGACAGATACCTGAGTACAACTACTATTAACGCTAGAAAGAGAAGAAGTCGTCCCCATCAACAACAGCTGATATGGAGCGATTTGTAAGAAAGGTAGACATTGAGTAAGCAAAGTGGAGGAGGAAACCCAAAGGGAGGGAGCTTAGAGAGCATTGACTCGTGCCATAATTAATACACGTCAAATTCATGATTGGATATGTAAGCGGCGCACCTAACGCCAAGTCTCCTGACCCGTAGTTCTAGAGGTGACGTAAAACATAATACTTAAATCATGGAAAGTATAATATCGCTCAGTAAGATTCTGGAACGTCTCGAAAGCACAGTATCTGGCGATGAAAGAATGAGAATGAGAGGTTTAGTGCAGGTGGGGTTTGGAAGAAAAAAGGTCGAGTTTAACAAAGCGAAAATATGAATAAAGACAGAAAAATGCAAGATGCTAAAGGGCGATAGTTAGATTAATGAGTCAGAGGGCTTATTTAGTTTTCGGTGAAATAGGTTGGTAACATTAAATGTGCGCGTTCCAACATTTGAGTGGAAAATTGCTATTATAGAGACATAGAGAAAATAGAGTAGAACAAGGGGTGGGTTGAGATCACGAAGCCACTGTCCTACAAAATCGGGGAGGATGCATCCGGGCCACGCCGCCTTCCTTACGTTATAGATTTCAGAAGCCCATACACCGATCAAATTTATAACCACAGGCGATAGGCATATGAACTGAGAGGAGAAATAGAGATTGCGAGTAGTGCGTGCTATAATGTTCTAAAATTTGTGAAGTATGGTAGGACAAACCTGTAGACACTCCTGCGTAGGAAAAGTATTTGTACAGTAGGGTGAAAGAAATGTAAGAGGTTAAAAAAGTGCATCCTTACTAGAGAACAAATGTATACTTACTCATAATTTATACAGCTCTTATGTACCCGAACGGTAATTAGCGATTACTGAATAGAGAGATGAGAATTTTATCCAACACCCCGCACGCATGTCTCGTAGCCTTGAATGGCAGAGAACAAGCCGATCGAAACATTGATGTTTGGAGTAGTAGAATGAAATAAAATTTAGTTCGCAAGAAGTAGAATAACCTGGGCATTCCGTCAAATGATTTCAGCTCTCCAACTTTATCGCAAGAGCTGAAGCTTTCAAAATCAAAAAATGAAGGCCCGTCATCCAATTATATGTTTAGCATAGAACAACGCAATGCCACCATTCAGCCGATTAAAGTGCCAAGAAAAACGCATAGGGCAGGATGGAGATGTTTGAGAGAAGTATTAAAATTAAGAGATATATAAGGTTTGTGGGTAATTAACCGATAAGTATTTATCGTTCTGTATAAATATATAGAAAAAAGTATAAGTAATTAAGTACTGTATTGAAGTATTTCAAAAAAAAGTTTAACGATACGTTTTTGTGTAGTTTCCAAAATTAGTTGCCTGTTTCCAAATCCCTGATTATGGTCATTGCTTCCTCCCTCACCTATAAATCAAGTTTGGGAGAGACCTAACCATTCAGTGTTGTGTACATTGAAATCCCTAAATTTACGAGAAACTTCAGTATTTGATTGAGAATGAATATACAGTCGCTTGAATAAGTAGTAAGGTAATCAAAAAAGTAGCAGAAGAACCTGTTCTGTTAGAAGAACAATAGCAGAAGC
>JABUQX010026860.1:12500-37912 GCA_015478945.1 Trachelipus rathkii
CGGTTACCAATATATTATATTTATTATATATTAATATATTATATTAGATTAGTATATATATATAATAATATATATATATAATATAAACTGTATAAAACGTAAAAATAGTCAAATTAGTTTAATTAATTTTCATAAAAAGACATGTAGCATAGCGTCATCTTGATTATATTCTTCACATAGTTTTTTCTATGTGAATTATGACCAAGTAAAGAATGTAGAATAATTACGACATAGGTTACCGGGCTTGCTATATGTTCCTGTCAGGCTACTCTGTGCTGATTGGATATCCACTGCTCGATCTAGCAATTACAAAGTTTAAGCTGATATAGTTACAAAAGATAGTATGCAAGTACCGTGAGTGGTGTAGAAAGTGTTACCTCTTTACCGGTTATAAATCTTACAAGGTCGCGGATCTAATGCTGGTACGTGTTTATTCATTTATTTGACATGATAGGATACTTCATAATTATATAACTCTTTATTCACCCTCACTCTTTGTTTTTGTTGTTTATGTTTCTTGTCTTACTTCAACACACTCAACATATATATTAATTAATATATTATTATTATATAATATATTATAATATATATATATATATATTATATAATATTTATTATTTATATTATTACTTAGTTAATTATATTTTATATATATATATATATATATTTATCGTAATTTATATATATTATATATATATAATTGTATATAATGTTAGTTTAAATTGTAAGAAACAATGTATTATTATGATATATAATATATATTTTCATTATATAATATTATAATACTAAAATTATATATATTATTATATATATATATTGTTATATTAATATAATATTTAGATATTATATATATATTAATATTAATTATTATAAATGTAATATATAATATTATATAGTATTATATATATATAATATATTTTATATATTATATATATTATTATATATTAATTTATTATTTAGTTAATAATTTATAAACTGTTGAATTATTAAACCAGTAACTAGTAAGATCATAATACTGGTTAATATTAAATAATATGTACAATAACAAAAAAATTGAGACTAAATATTTGAAGCAGTAAACTTGTTTATAATATCAATGTAATAAATAGTTTAATGTATATAATATACATATAAAATATATCAGACTTGAATAATAATTGGTATTAAATATTTTGATATATAATTACTTTAAAAACGGAAGCTCCAAAATATTTATATTTATATATAATTATATTATATATATTATATATAATTAAATATAATATTTTATATATATATTATTTCATATTATATATATATTATATATTTTAATATTATATAATATAATATATATTATTAAATATATAATTATAGATATATATATATATATATATTAATATTATATTTATTATATTTATATATTTATATTAAATTATATATATTATATATATATATATATATATATAATATATATATTATATATTAATTAATAATTTTCTATATTACTATATTTATATTTATATATAATTATTATATATATTATTATTTATATATATATAATATTTATATAATATATTATATATAATACTTTCTAACTTTTATTAACATTTTAGTTAACAACATTTTGTTATATATCAATATATATTTAACTATATCTATAGCTATTTAGGAATATCTGCTATGTGGTTAGGTGTATATTTATTATAATGTATATATATCATATATTAAATAATTTTAATTATATATTAATTAATATCTTATTATTATTATATATTAATATTAATATATTTAATATATTAATTAACTATATTATTTAATTAATATATATATAAATATTATATATATAATATATTATATATTATTATATTTATTTAAATATATATCTATCTATTATATTTATTAATTAATATTATTATTAATATATATAATAATTATTATCTTATAAATATATTTTACTATATTACTATAATATATTATATTATATAATTATTCTATATTATTAAATATTATTAATTATTATATATATTAATAATATATTAATTATAATAAATATATTATATAACTTAATATATATATATTTATATATACTATATATATTATATTAATTATTATAATCATTTAAATTTATATTATATATTATTATATATATATTAATTAATTTGTCTATATTTACTAATATTATTTTAATCATATTTGATATTTTCAGAACTGCAAAAACAGTAAATTAAAGTTATTTGATAATATATATAAGTATTTTATTGAGTATATATAGTTAGTTTAATGCAAATAACATATGTATTTTAGATAATTAGAGTTTGTGATGACATGTAAGAGTTAATTTAGTGATAGTATAATAAGTGCTCTAGGTATATTGGAATCCGGTATATAAGTACGTGCTACTTTTCTAAATTATAAGTATGTGATAATATATGTAAATATAGTGAAGTATATGAGTATGTAGTAAATAAAAATATATATTACTAATATATATATAATAGGATATATAATATATATATTATATGAGATAACGTTTTAATAATAATGATAGTTATAATAATAATTAGGTAATTAGGTATAAGTTATATTTATACACCTATATAAATTAGAGTAAAATTATAGTAATTAATAAGATTTAGTAATATAGTATATTATTAATAGTTGATTGAATAGATGGTATAATATTTAATAAATTAATTGTAGGATCTGATAAAATAATATGGAAAGAATAAAGTTGATTAGGTGAGGTTAATGTTCTAAATAGAACTAATATATATAAAGTTGTAATATTGTATATTGTATATTGTATTGATAAATAAATAAATACATATAATATATATATATAAGCTACTACATTACTTAGTTACAGTAATGTAGTCTTATGAAAATATATTCATATATTATTAATAGTATAGGTTAATGAATTTGTGAGTAGAGTTATAGTAAAATACGAGAGTATTAGTTATATGATATGAGGTGACTAAACTAGTAGTTATAATAAAAATATGATAGTGATAGTAGAATAATATATATTATTAATAAGTAAATGAATAATGAAGTAGTTGTTAGGAATTAAGTAATAAAGTATGTGCAGATAATTAATTAGGTAGATATTTACTATAAAGATATATATTATAGTGGGTTAAATGTGAAATATGTAGGGTGGAGTATATAAATGTGGGTTTTTATTTTATGATAGATCTCAGTTCACGTTATATACATATATATATATATATATATATTAATATTAATAAATTATATATTATATATAAATAATAAAAATATATATACATATGATATATATATATAATTTATTAATTGTTAATTATATATTATATATAATATTATATATATAATATATTTATATTATAATATATATTATATATATTATATATATATCTATTAATATATTTAAATATAGCTAATATATAATTATATAATAAATTATATATATAAAGAATATTTAGATTTAATAAATAAAATTAATTTATATAATGTAATAATTATATATATATACTAAGGTATGTTTATTATATCTATATATATGGGTTTATAATTATAATAATATTATATTTATAATATATATTATAATATATATTATATATATTATATATATATATAATATATATATTGAATTTATATAATTATAAATAATAATTATATATTTATTATATAGTATGATATATTATATATATATATATATATAATATATATTTATTATATTATAATATATATAATATATATAATAGATTATATAATACATTATATATATATATATATATTATATATATATAATATATATATATATTATATATCTATATATATATAATATATATAATGTATAATATTAATATATTTATAATATATATATATAAGTATATCATATTATATAATATATATATATATTAATTATATATATATAATTATATATATTTATATATAATATATTATTATTATAATATATATATATATTATCTATATATATAAAATATATATATATTTATATATATATATATATAATATATATATATTTTATATATATTATATATATTTATATATTATATAATATATATATATAATATTAAATTATAATATATATAATATATATATATATATATTAGTTAATACATATATATATATATATATAAATATATATATTTATAGTATAATTATTTAATATAATAATATATTAAAAATTAATTAATATATATAATAATATATTAATATATTTAATAATATATATTATATATTATATATTTTAATAATATTTTTTATATATATATATATATAAAACATCTTATAGCAATATATACTCACTAATTAACTAGTTAACTTACTAAATATATTATGAGTAAGCCGAGTAGGTAGGTCATGAGTAAGAGAGATAAAGATTATTTGTGAAAGTGATATAGATAGTTATATATTTATGATAATAGATGATTTATTGATATAAATGTTATTAACGAATTGTGAGAGGTTTAAATTGAAAATTAAATAATTATAATGTATTTAATATTTATAAGGAGTTTATTAATGATAAATTAGTCACATAGGTATATGTAGTATAGTATAAGACTGAAGTAGTAATGAGTATATATTTAAGATAATTTCTTATAAGGTCATTAAATTGAGGTATAGTTAGGGGTAAATATAAAGTATATATATTTAATTAGGATGATAGTTTAGATTGGATTAAGAAAGTTTATTAATTATGATTGATAGAAGTTGTGTAAAGTATTTGAGGTATATAATATTGGTTCAGATAGTTGAAAGAATTACATAATATAGTATTACTATATAATATAATATACTATAGCGTAGAGGGTGTAGATATTAATACTAGTTATAGGTAGTAGAGTAGTAGTGATGCGTATTTACTGATTTATTATGATGTATTAGTATAATATATAATTAAATTAAGTATAGGATAGATGAATGACTAAGTGAGAATTATAACTATAAGTATGTAAATGTTATTCAGAGAGGGGCAAGAGTAGTATGAGTAGTTATTATTATCTGATCACTATAAATATTATATTATGGTATGGTTATGTATAGTGTATTAAATGTTATGGGGGATATGAGGTTAAAGTTAAGATGTTAATAAATAGAAAAAAATGATAGTAAAATTATGGTATATAATAAGAAGTATCAGAAATCAGTACGATTGACATTTGTATATTTTAAAGTAATACGTAAGTATTATGGAGGGATGATTATATTGGTAAGGAGATTAAGGATATTTGTAGAGTATAGGAGTACGTGAGAGGAGGTATACTCGGAATAATATATTATATAGTAGAGATGTGGAGGTATAATGAGATTAGTGGTAATAATTAGATTCATAATATTTATATATAAATAGAGTACATAATTTTACGCTCTAGAAGATATGAGAGCCTAAGCATATGGGATGTGCGGAGTAAAATATATAAGGTATTAATAGGATAAGTAATATGATAGTAGTTAATTATAAGTAGAATTAGTATTACAGTGAATAATTAGTGTGAATGATAGTAGTTGCTGAGTAATATAAGAGTATTGTAGTGTAATAAAAATAGATATAATATATATAAATAATGGTTATTATTACTTAATATATTATATGTGAAATGGGTTTTTAGGGGTGAGAAATATATTTATAATAATGGTAATGACTAAGGGAAGCTATGAGAGATAGATTATAGTAAGGGTTTAAGAAGTGATATATGTGATAAGAAAGTAGATTCATGCTTTCTTTAAAATAAATTTTGTGTTACAGTAAATGATATCAATATATAACTTTATTGAAATTTATGTATATTTGACATCACAAATTAAATTGACTAATAGAAAATAATTTTATTATAATTCTATTCGTAAAAAAATGAGTAGTTATATGAACGTTAATATTATATTTCTGTTAGAAAATATGATATAGTAAATAAAAGAATGTAAGTAATATATAGCATGAGGTATTTTAGGATGTAGTAAGGGTGATAATAGGTGAGAGGGTAATTGGGAATGGTAATTAAGAGGGCTGAAGATTGGGTATGAGAATAAAAGATGGGGGGAAATATTATTAATTATAATAATAGATGTAAAATATGAATGTAATATAAATGTCAAATTTAGATGGATGTGAAAGGATTCTTATCCAATCTTATTTAATATAGGATTAGGTAAGTGATATTGTATTAAAGTTAATAAGGGTAATACTTAGTTAGATTAATAGGTAATTTATCAATGTAATATATAAGATAATATTATATATTATAATTCGCGCTATTAATAGTAGTTAATATATTCTAGATACTAATACATAGATTAATAAGGTGATATATAGTTATTCTTAATAATAATGATAATTATATATTCGGTGCCTTACTTGATAATGGCTAAAATTAAAGCTCAATACGCACGGATGTATAATTAGTACTGAGTAGCTCAGGGTTGGACTGTAGAAATGGAGGACTGTAATTATAATATATACGGTACTAGTGTATATAGAATTTATATTATGTAATTTATTCTTTTAAATAATAAGGTTTAATAAGATATTTTATTATTATTACTCATTCAAGCACCGTTGGTATTGTATAATTGTTAAATTGAATTAATTATATTTGGCTATTTCAGCTACTCACACTACTATATATATCTACGTTAGTATAAAGTAGGAATAGATGGATGACTTGCGCGTTGTGGGATATCAATAATTATATTCCAGTGAGTTGAGATGGTAAGTTTGTGTGTGTATTTGTTGGCAACGTTGATAGTTAGAGTGATAAAGTGTTATAAGTAAGTAAATAATATAATTTTAATATTATTAAGATTAGTTAGATTTATAATAGAGTGTATAAAAATTTCATAATATCTGATGTGATATATTGAGTAAGATGTGATTGGAGTAGTAATTAAATGAGCCAATAGAGGACTGAATTTGTATATATGAAATTATATTATATATAGTAAATAGTTGAGAGGTAGTGAGTTATGTGTAGGTTATAGTATATCAATTGAAGAATGCTGTTAATATTAAGTTAGATAAATTAATAATAGAGTTAATAATCTATATGTGATAACAATATAGGTAAAGGGAAGTATGTATATAATTTATGTAAGTTATATATGATTTATATTTATATATATATTTAATTATCAGAATATATATATTATAACTTATGAGTATATAATAGTATTTATAAACAAGCAATGCTTCTGTTGATAAAAACTGTGTATCTAGTTAGGAGATGTAAAAGTAGGAATTAATGTTGATAGAATATAAAGGCTATAAGATAATTTAAATTCTAAAAATATTAATAAATTGACCCTATTTTTTTGTTCTGCTATTGCAGCAGTTTGTGTCTTATATTATTGAGAGTGATATATTCTAAGATAGAGATGATTTCTTATATTTTCTGGCCTGTGATTAATTTAGCTTCTGGGTATGCTTTGATTAGTTCCCATGAAACAATTCAAAATGTTTTTTGGTAATGAGGAGCTAAAAATATGTAGAGTTTTAATTATAATTTTTGAGACATAAACCTCTCTTCTAGATCTCTAATTCTCTTCTTCATCCTCTTCTCTCGTACGTTTTGTTGTCTTCTGCTCTGTCTGAAATCGTTTCTTCTTTCTTCTTTTCATCTCGGAAGCGTTGTGAAGTTCCTGTACTCGTCTCACAAGTCCTTTTTTCACAGAGTTCTTCTACGTGTGAGTCCAATGTTCAGATATCAGGTACTTCTCTCCATTAGCCTCTGAAAATGACCTAGGTGAGATTTTTTCTCTGAATGTCATTCAGACTCACAAATCTCGTTGTCTTTCTCTCAAAAAACTTATCCTTATCCATGGATACGCGTTCTTGTCACTCTTCTGCAATAGTCTTAACGTGTCACTGACGATGTACGGACGGAGGGGTAGAGTGGTGAATTTAAGATGGGATGCCAACTAGATTGCTGCGACATGCGTCGTTCCAATTCAATTCTCCTCTGGTACATCCTTTTGCGGAATGGCATTACTCTCTCCTTGGCTTGGCTCAACGATCAGAGGATCTTTGACTCTTGCCGCTCTCTCCTCTCTAATTATGCGTTTCTGAAAGTGCTAGTGATAGTCTTGCTCTCGAATAGTTAGATGGTTGTGCGATAAAATTACTTTATCTTATAGTGTATTCAGCCATTTAAGGATGTGTATCGTATTACTATTTTTCTTTTAGGGGGCATTACTTTAATACTGTGAATAGCTTAATATTTACATCGTGCTCCTCTTTCTAATCATGTGACTTTATCTCACAGAATGGTGGAGAGGTAACCGATTTCGCGATATATCTGTCAATAAAGCTAATATGAGGATGAGTCAGACAAATTGTTGTTGAGAATTTCTACAAACCTGAGTATTAGAGTTTTTCTTCATCTGAGGTGATTAATAATCTAGAATATAATCATCTATATTAGGATGTACGGATGTCTGGTTTATTGAGATGTGTTTATTCATAGGATTGGTTTTCCTTAGAGTAACTATCTTTCATTTATTGTGATGCAAAGTGCGCCTGATTGCATGTAAGGCCCATTTCAGGTATTAGAACTAAACTTGAGCTTTAAAGATCGAAAGGAACATTAAATATATATTATAATCATTATAATGTATAAAATTTGATAAAGGTGCAAAAGTGAGTTAACTAAGTGAAGAATTGTATATGAATGATTCTTACATTAAAAAAACAATTAAAAAAGAAAAAAAAAAAACTCCCTGATTCACATGTCTAAGATGCTTTATTTCTTGGCGTCACAGAGCCATGTTGTAGTTAAATTCTCTAATTTCTAGATGTATACACATTATAGCAAAAATGTGATCATAAATAATTATAGTTAGCCTTTTTGACTAATCTTTGTGTGTTCAGGGTTAAAAACTTATAAAATTTAAATAACGCATTAAGACCAGTGATTTGATTATAATAGTTACTTATATAATCAATGAGTGCACTCTCATGAGCGTCTATTGTATATCTTATAATTCATTAATATGATTATTTTAGCAATTATATTATTTAAATATAATTATCAAACTAGTTTTTTTATATGGATTTGAAACTCTTAATTGATTATTGTATATATTTTGAGCCCTTGAAGTTGTCCAGACGTGTTATACTATTGTTTTTTTTTCACACCGACTTTTCGTAAATTATCTCTGCCTCGATATCGTGACTTGCGAATTATTTTTCTAATATTAAACAAAATTTTAAAGGATATTACATTTTAAGAGCAGCAATATTCTTCGCATTAGGTAATTGCTTTCAGTATTTTACTTACGCTGGTAAGTAGTGAAATTGAGCTCCGCGAGATATGAGTATAAATTAGTTAATAAGTATGAGTATTATTGTTAACATTACTTGATGTTAAACGGAATATCTGTATAGTGTATGAGTCAATAAGGCGTTGGTTTTGAGAAATTGTACTATGGGGTTCCGGAACTACGGAGAATAATACAGTAGAGTACGAGAATAGCAAGTAAGGCCTAGATAAAGAGGTGTGAGATGGTAATTTCTTGTAGTCTGATTAAGTATATTAAGTAGTGTAACGGTAACAAAGACGAAGAGTGTGTGAATGTTTTATTTTGTGTAGATTTGTATTAACGGATGTTTAGTTTCAAGATTTCTGTATGAGACAATATTTTTCATATGCCTATACTTATATCTCATTAATGTTATTATAAAAAAAAATTCTGATGATTGCCAATTAGCTTTTTTTATCCTAATAAAAATTAGAGATCAAGTGTGATCATTTATTATATCTTTGTTTTTCATGTATACTTGGCCAAGAACCTTGAGTCAATGCTGGTAGCCCATGTTTCTGCACCTAGATGATGTGATCCTGTGGGTGTCGGCTATAAATTGCTGAGCTATTCCCAGGAGAAAAACAATTTTACGCATTATTGAGCATCAGCAATCTTTAAATCCCTGAAAATGATCCTACATCATTTGTATCCTCTGGTGTCCGACAACCTGGAATGACATTTATAAATATAATTATATATTAATATTATAATATATTACGTTGCTGTTCTTATTAATATACTCATGAATACCAGATCTATGATACTAATATATTATAGTGTATTATATATATATTATATTGTATTATATTATAAATTATTATTATATATATAATATATTACAAAATAATTTACGTATTAGTCAATTATTTTAACCTTGATATTAATTTCATTAAACCTCACTAATAAATAATTTATAGGTAAATATATATTAATCTAAAATACCTATAATTTGAAGTTATACTACTTATATAATATATATTATTTTTTACTATAAATTATATATGTGTCTCCATACTAAATTAATATCGCTCAAAGAATGCTACTCTTAAATTTATCATTGAATAATAATTTAGTTTCCTTCCAAAATTTATATTAGTATATGTTACTAAATATTATATGTTGGTATTACAAGTAGTTATATACTTAAATTATATATAATGTAATTTATATATGACATATGTAATACCAATATACCTAAGTATATTAATTATCTATACTATCTATAGAGAATGTCCTTATTGTTTCTATTTACTTCATCAAGCTCTTTTTATTTACTATTACCACATTAATTTATCAAAATATTTACTATCATATATTAATTATATTCTTAATTACTAGACTAATTCTATTACACCCTACCCACTTCATATATCTATATGTATATATCTATATATATATCGTACCTAATACATTCATAATATATATATTTATTATATATATATATATTTAGTGTCCTTTTTTTCTTTTATTATTGTGTGTGTTATTATATTTTCCTTTTCTGTATACCTCTCTTCATATATAACCTTATATTTATATTCACTCATATCACTTAATACTATCTATTTACTTAATCAATATTAATATTTATATATTAATAATCTTTTCTATATCTCTTTTTATTAATTATATATCCACTATTATATATATTACTCATACTATATTATTACATATTATAATAGATATATAATAACTTATTTATATTAATTTTTTTAAGTTTACTTCTTTCTATAAATTATATATATTTAATATAATATATATTTCTCTTAATCTCTAACATATTCTCCAGGAAGGGCTTCTCGTCTCTGTTCATGTTATTGTTAGTATTTGCTCTCTTCTGGCGAAACTCATAAACCTTCAGAGAAACTCTTATAGAAAACATTCTTCCTCGGCAGCAACTAAGTCATTCGGACGCTTGCATGTCCTCAGAATTTAATTAACTTCTCAAGTTAGGGGGTTTCGCCCTTTTCAGTAGTATAATCATCTTTCTTCCTATTAGGCCCTCAAACTCGTCACTAATAAATGCTAATTACCACGCATCTTCCTTCGAAATCATTTCTCTAGTACCATTCTAAGATTTCAATCGCTGTTGAAGTGCTAGGAGCTCATGAACAATATGGTAAATCCAGTGTGGGCGTTGCTAGATCTGTCTGCCTATTTTGTACTAACTCGTGCGAAAAAATCTTTCATTAATCCTCAGAGACTTAACGTATCACCCACTAGAGAGTCCATTCATTTAACTTGAAGCATCTTAAACACTTAACACATCATTCTCCAAATAATCTAACAGATATCACATATTAACTTTAGAATCAAATTTATTTCAGAAAAATTGTCTTGTCATCTTTAACACATATTTGAAAATTATATTATCTTATTAAAATATTAATTGAGTAACGGATTGAAAATTAATATTCTTTGTAGTTGCTTTCTCTAATACTTCACTTTATATAAGCATTATTTAAATATTCTACTGATGTGAACGTGAAAATAATCTCCCTGATTGTTCATTTCGTGAGAATTTTCCTAAACTTCAAAGTAAATAATTATTAAACTATATTGCTTAACTCTCAAATAATTCTTCTCCTGCGACTACTTCTATTACTATAGATCTTCGTCTTATCAATTAACAATGCGCTCAATATAAATATATCGCTCTTTCCTTAAGGTGTAAAGTTAGAACTATTTGACAGTCTTCCTTCTTAGTATCTTCTGAAGTTTTATCAGTCCTTCTCAATCTACTTTTTCCAAAATACATTCTTTTGCTATTCTAGTTATTCTTCTCCATGCTGTCTACTTCTTTTTATCTGACTTCACTACCGACGCAACAGTTACACGATATCATAATATATAATACTATATACATATATACAATAAACATACTTTAATTATTTATATAGAATTATTTTAATGCTTATTACTACTTTATATTAATATTATATAATATTACTATTTATAATTAATATTTTTTGTATTTAATGTACAATATAATGTTAACTTTTATATACTTTACTATATATATATATATATATATATATATCTTATTTATAATATATAGTTATTACTATATATAAGTTCAAGTTTGTTTGAAGTCACAAATTTTTATGTTTCTACAATATAAAAACTAAATAAATAATAAGGGTGTAACAACATAATAGGTAGTTAGGATTGTTATTAAATACTTATTTAAATATGTTCAAAAAAATATTGTTTTAGGAACTGATCAAAAAGTCTGTAGATGTTCAGAAAAGTATAAATTTTATATTTAAACTTTATATATTATAATAATAATAAGTTTTAATATATTTTCATTCATAATAATTATATTATATTATTATATTTTACTCTTCTTTATTGTATCATATAATCATTAATTAATATTTACAAAAATATGAATTTTCCTTTCTGTCTTTTCTTAATATTTTTGCCCATATATATACCATATATAATATACAATCATTATATATATTATATTTATAAATTTAATATATCTATATATATATATTATATATTTTATATATATCATATTATAGATCTATTTTATTTTTACGACTCTCGTGTCAGTTTTGTGATATATTTCTTTTTTTTATTCATAATACTTTTTACAAGTTAATATTGAATCTCTAAAAGACACATTTTTAAGTGGTGACTTCTATGACATATTACTACAAAATATATATAGTGAACCTGTTTACGTATTTTTACGATTTCGTAGTTTTAATTTTTTTTTATGTTTATTTTTTATTTTTAATCTAAAGGATCATATCACAAGTAAATCGACAAAGATTAGCAAGTCGGAGTTCTTCGTCCATCTCGGGGAACGACGGTAATAGACTTAATATTTATTATTCCCCCTAACCGGAGTCCCTCGTGAATCCTATTATAATATTCCTCACTGCTCTTTGTATTTATGGGCTGTCGCGTGGTTCCTCTACCTCCCCTCCCCTAGGGTAATGGGAAAAACGTCCTCTGTATTCCTCCAGTTCGGTCACATCGAGCCTAACTACTTTTACCTTCGTGATAATCTTATATCATAAATTTTTTATTTTATTTTAAATAATTTTGTTATTATTAAAAATAAATTAATAATTATAAAAAATAAACATTTATATTTTAATTTCAAATTTTAAACTAAATATTTTTAATTAGTTATACAAAAAATATTGTATTTGTTTTTCAATGAGAGATGAGTGATTCTCTTTTATAGATCATATATTTAGGCATTACTTGTTTTGTCACACTTTCCTCAACATAAAATTTACCAGAATTTCAAACAATGTTAAATATTTTTAACTAATTAGTATATAAGTAGTTTTTTTACAAAATGGCTTTTCGGAATGTCTGAGTTATCATTGTAATATGTGCAATCTTTTATTAATATCTATATTATATATATATATTATATTATACTAAACAATATTTATAATTAAAAATTATATAAATATATATTAATATAATTTATTAATTTAATATATTAATATATTAAAAATTAAATAGAATTATATATACTTTTATAATACTTTAAAATTTTTCTAATATAAATATATTATAATTTATAATTATAGTATTTAAATAAATTTAAATAAATTAAATTAAATCATAAAGATAATGAATAATTGAGTAGTATGATGTATTCAATATCCTCATATATAAAAATTTAAGTGGAGTGTTACTATACATATTTCGTTCTACTTTAATATTTATGTTGATTAAGCAAGTGTCTTTGTATCCGTATAAAATGTTAAATTTTATTTTATATTAATACTTAATCAAGGTCTTAATAAACTGGCAACATCTTAAATCCATTAAAAATCTAAATTAAAATTAATTTTTTATTAAATAGTTGTTTTTATATTTAATAATTTATTTAAATATTTACTTTATTATTAAATAATTATTACTTAGATATACATCTATTGGTTTTGAACATTATGCTTTTAATAATAGATGTACTGTCCAGACAGTCTGCCCTGGTTATTTATTGACTCTATTGATATTAGTGTGTATTATTATTTTATATATGCATACTAGTATTGACCTCTAATACCTACTCTAATTAACACTTGCATACTATGTACCCACAGGACTATATCGATAGAGCTGGTCACAAAAATATACTATATTTCTAGGTTATTTTATAGATAATTTGGATAAATTTATATAATATTATTATGTACTATAGTCTTACCGTAGTTGAGTTTCTATAATTAATTTAGTCGTGTCTTTAGTAATTCCATTATTATTATTTATATTTAGTATGTTAGTATGATATGTATTCTATGCTATGATTGCTGTGGGTCTAACACCTACTTGGCCATATGTGATACAAGTATTGGATGCGTGTCGATCTGGAATACTTCTATAATGGGACTATCCAACCACATTAATGAATAAATCAAAGATATGCGACTTCCTTATTGCAAGCTGGAGGTGTAAGCTCAAGATCTGTTGCTGTTTCCACTGTATTTTTTTTAGTTGTATGGTTCTCTGTTCATAGGACATTGCTCATTGTACATAACGAAATCATGTTGGTTTTTATTAACTTGCTACAGACATCGTCAGTTTAAACTCTCGATGTGGATTCTGATAATATTGATTTTTTAGGGAGTATAATAATTTTTTATATTCGTTACTTATAATCAACTTATTTAGTATCATTAATGAGAGGGGTGAGGATTATATACTAATGTAGGCATCAGAGTCTGCAAATTTAGACTTTTTTTATGTATATGTTAAAGTACTAGTTAAGACCTACTTTTATATTCTTTGTGAGTAGTATAATTGTTTGTTTTTTCATTTTTATTATTATGCTGAAGCTTATCACTTAATATATGGTTAATATCTATGATTATATATGAGTACTATACGAAGTATTTTTATATTATTTATCTGAACACAAATAAAAGTATTATAAGCAAACTTAGAAGTCCTACTTTTTATTTCCTCATTTTTGTATCTCTGGTAACATGGGTGTAGGATAGGGAACGAGTGAACACGTAACTAGAAACGTCAGTGAGTTATCAGATAAGCGGGCGTAAGAACAAGCAGTAGATGGAACAAGCGAGTTAAGGTTATGAAAAGGATCAGGTAACTTAATTTAAGAACTTTTACTTGCTTAATATAGTGATAGTTAATTTCATATATAGATTAATGATTAAAGTAAAACCTCAAGAGTTGTGTGGTTATTAGGTAATATCTATGAGGATGTGATATAGGATTGTCTTATTTTATTATGATACCTTTTTATGTATATTAGTATATCTAGTTTTGATGAGTATTTATATGGTATGTGTATTGTATCTGTCATTAACTGTACAACTACCATGATCTCCACAAGAATTCCTATTAATTATGTATCATGATAGTATCATATAGATGATATTTAAACGTGTATAAAATGTTCCCGCGTGATATACTTAGATGATTATATTTATGAAGTTGATATATTATGTAGTTTTTACCTATATGTTAAGTAATGTATAATTTGTTTTTGGTATTATTATTTAAAATGAACTCTGATGACTTTCTTTTGGATAATTTACGTATTATTAGCTGAGGAGGCGTGAATCAGTCACTATGTATAATTGTACTATTCATTATCAGTTCTTCAATTAGTACATAATCTTCAGTAGAAATAACTCTACGAGGAATTCTAGTAAAGACAATTACCGATATATCAAGAGGACTGTAGAAAATAGTATCAATAGTAGGATATAATGTCAAATATATCACTAATACTATTTTTTCACTATACTTATATATATAGTTTAATAATATATTACAATATATGAAGTAGGGCGATATTATATAGTGTAGGGAAATATCACCTACCTAGCTATATTATACAATAAACTACTATAAGTGTATATATTATTTTTAGTTATGTCACTAATATTTATAATTATGTCATAACTAATTGCATAATTAACTTAATACCATGTCTAATTGTTTTATATTCTCACATATAGTATATATTCTATATATATACTATAAATATGATATTATTATTATATTTTAAGGTTGTTATGAAAATACTAGTCTAAAGTGATCTTATAAGTGCCCTGATTATCTGTATTAGTGAGTTTTTTGCTAGATTATTTATATATACACTAAATAATTACAATATAAAATGAGTTTTATTAGAGGATCTAGTATGCGTGGATCACGTCGAATAACTGGGTGTAATCGCTAATTCAATACTTAAATGCTATTGTGTGTAACTTGTTTGTAGGTCCAGTTTATGTTATAATACAATTTTACAGTAGCTTAAGTTTTACTAATGATTAATTATGTTAGCTTTCTTTACTGAATAAAGTCGCGTATGCATATTAGCTGCATGAGTATCAGTTATAATATTTATATATTATTATTGTAACTTCATTACTTAACTATATGTAACGTAATATTGTAGTCCCTAGATGCGTGTTATAGTCGTCTTTATCTACGAGTTGGCTACAACATAAGTTTTCCCTACATTTCATGCTTATAGCGTGTATATGGAGAAAGGTTAGGTACTAAAAGCTCTATTAAAGTCTGATATAGTAATTAACTGTTATAGGCTTAGTTGATTATGTTTACTGAATGTATGTAGTGTGGCATTAGCATAGCAGAAAACTATATCTTTCGGTGTGTTAACGTAAAACGTATTTACCTCAAGGCAAACTTTAGGCAATCATCGGTTATATAGAGAGCTCACTAATTACTATATTAGTATTAGTTTATATTATTATATGTTAGAATCTTATTATATAAGGGGTATTAGTGTAACTTATGTGTTCATATAGTAATATGACATTACGCGCCCTTGGTAGGTGTGTGAGCTAAGTTTATACTATTGTGAGAGTTCAGAAAGTGGGATAGTAATATAATATAAATATTATAGATACATAATATAGGAGTGTGATTGTTGTATACTATGAGTAGTAGGCTGGGATAATATGATATAGTATTATAATTTAGTTCTAATTCAACTTATATATATTGAGTTTACTGGTATAGTTCTAGATACTAAATACTTATAATTATATCTCTTGTGATAATTAGTAGGGTGTATAACATAATTACTAATTAAAAGTAGGTAGTTTTAGTAATTATATTACTCTTATATTTTTATTATTATTATAAAGTATATAGCTATAAGATCTACTAGTATTCCAAATGTATTATGTATTAAGAATATGTATATTAGTTATAACAACATAGAGATAAGGAATAGAATTAGGCATGTATATTTAGGTTGTAGGATAATATATAATATAGTATATTTCTGAGTGAGTTATATACGTAGGAGTTGTTTACTAGAGTGGATATGATAATATATTGATTATCCTTAATGTTTTCATATGTTAACTGACGGCGTAACTGTGACAAAAATAGTATATATGACTATATACTTATATAAACACAAATATTATTCTTTATTATAGTGGTATATTTAGGTCAATCTTATGATAGATTAATGTTGAATTATATAATAAGTGAGATGAGCCTATCTATAATATTTATTCACTATGATCTATTATTAAATAAACTCTACGAATGATAGTCTAGTGTAGAAGTCATAAATATATTCTCGCCTTAATTTGAATACTTATTATGATCGTTTTATTATTAATACGTTAACTATATAATTAGTATACGTAAGTAGTGATAATTATTTGTGTGTGTGTTCACTAGAAGTGATTTTCTCTTAATATCTTAGGCACTTATCCTTGTCTTCAGGATCAACAACTACATTTGCTATATTCACTTGAGAGTCCCATTATACACATGGGCAAGTGAGTTCAATTGCTATGCATAGAAAGCAACTGTAGCCTCCTAGTGTGTTAGTACTTCCATAGTAACTTTCATAATAAAACTCAAATGTAACTATAAACAATACAGCTTGGAAGGGTGATGGCTGATTGGTACTCACAACAGAAATTGTACTAAATGGATATTTTTAGCATTAATTTATTTTAATAAAAGCTATCTTGTTCCTAGTCAATTTTAGTCAATTTCTTCTCTGTTAGATACAGTGGTAAACTTTACTAGGTTATTACTTATTACATTTGAAAATTAACATTAAATTTTTACGAATGTCAAAAAAAGTTATTAATTGCATTATCAGTTATAATTTATTAAATTAAACAAATTTAGCATTTCTTATAAAAGAATTATACTAAGTTTATGACTTATATAAAATTCAACAAATGAAACCAAAATTCACAAAATTTATTACTTTTTTAATGGCAATTTATTTTTATAAAGTAAAAATTAATTACTAATTACTTATATCAAGTATATAAATGTTTTAGCACATATTTTTTTTACCAGGATTCATATGATTATATTTTTATTTAATGTGTATAATACTTTCGTTAAAAGTAAATTATTGTGTTTAAAATATTTATTCAATTTTCATATAATTATAATATGCATTTTCGAGATACAATGGTCCAGCCATCAGATATGAAAAATATTAACGTTATTAACTTCTTGATCGTGAAGAAAATCTAGCAAAAATAAAGAAATTAAATTATAATATTGCCTAATAATTCTTACATTTTATTCCATTATTCCTAACTATATGACGTGGAAACATTGTAAAAACCTTATTCAGATATAAATATTTAGCACTAAGAATGATTTCAATTTTATATTTTATCAATTATCATCATTTCTAATATTATAATCATCTAGAAAATTTCATTGTTGACCATAAAATCCCTGATCGCTGCTGATCCCAGCACCTGCCATGAAAATACTAAAACCTTTGATATGATGATCTCGGTCCCATGTTCCTTTTTCATCGGTGATGTCCGAATTCACCACCCCAACTGAAAATCTACGGGTTAGATAATTATATAAGATAATCTTATATTAAATATTAATTCTTCGCTTTGAATAGCGAAAAAATATATTTATATCATCACTTAACTAATATAAAAAATTAGTAATCAGAGTTTGAAATTTTATATAAAAAAATAATAAGAGTGATACCTATTAGTCATATATAATTTGGTTGAACATTATTGTAAATCTATACAGTTAGAGTTGAAATAATTTTGAATTTATTTGTTTTATTTACTTATTTTAGGAAAGTATTTAATATATTTTATTATATCAATAAATTATTATTATTATTATTATCTATATTATTATTATTATTATTATTATTATTTATTATTTATTATTTATATATTATTTATTATATTATTATTTATTTATTATTTAATATTATTATTGTTATTAATTTATCTATTTATATATATTATTATTATTATTATTTATTATTATTATTATTATTATTATTATTTATTTATTAATTATTATTATTCATATTATTATTATTATTATTTATATTAATTTATTAATTATTATTATTTATTATTATATATAATTATTTATTATTATTATTATTATTATTATCATTATTATTATATATTATTATTATTTACATTATATAATATTATATAATTATTATTATTAATATTAATTATATTTATTATTATTATATTATAAATATTATTAATTATTATTATTATTATTATTATATATTATTATTATTATTATTTATTATTATTATTATTATTATTATTATTATTATTATTAATTATTATTAATTATTATTATTATTATTCATTTACCTAGTTCACTTCCATCGATCTTTGTCTCGTTTGTAAATGATTTATCTGTCTTTCTAAAAAATGAAAATAATGAAACTATCACAAAATCTTTTTTCAACTTGAATTATGGCACGGATTAATGCAAACTTTCTTTTACATTACAGTAATCTGTAATAAATCAGACTAAGAACAATAGCCTATTATATAGTATGAACTTACCTTCAGCAAGTCTTTTTACATCAGTCTCATATTATAAAATATTCATTCTCAATACTGGCTTTTCAAATGGATTTTTGGATCTGAGCAGAATTCTTCCAACACTATCGGGATGTAATAATGTTACAGTCACAACAAAGGCTTCTTTATTTGCCATAGGAAGGAATATCGCTTTAATGAGCTGTAGATAGAAATTATCAGTGAATAAACAAAGTCAAAAGATCAACGCAATTATCTAATAGCTGAATAAGGCTTAGAGTTAGTTTATATAAAATACTTTAAAACTCTTGTTAGTATCTTGAAGCATGGTATATATTTTATATAATTCTTTATTATCAATTCAATAACATTGGCAAGAAATAAAAATAAAATATTATATTAACATTTAAATAATGATAAATTTCTAGGTACGTTAATTTTTGACATTTCTTTCCCATATTGTCGATAAATCAAATCGCATTACATTTAATATCCAATTTTCGCATTCATTTCAATTACCACTGGCGTAAAACAATGGAACCGACATTCTTATACATGACTTGTTTTCTAATACTATTATTATTATTATTATTAATTATTTACTTATTATTAATTATTATTTATTATTTATTTATTAGTATGTATTTATATACTTATATATTATTACATATTCTGAATTAAATTATTATCTTAATATTTTATTATTAATATTTTTTAATTATATAATTTTAATTATACTTATTTATTATATTATATTAATTTTAAATTATTATTATTATCTATTATATATTTTATTTTTATTATTTCAATTATTATTTATTATATTTCATTATTTTTATTATTCTTATATTATATATTATTATTTTAAATTATTATTATTATTTATTATATTATTATTATTATTTATTATATATTATTATTTATTTATACTATTATTATATTATTATATTATTAATTATATTATTATTAATTATTGTTATTGATTATTAATTAATTATTTATTATATAATATAAATTATTGTTATCATTTTATTATGCAATTATCGAAATTAATTAATATATTCGCATAAATATATTTTACTAATTTTTAGATCTATTAAATATTTATAATAATTATTATTATTATTCATTATTATCTATTTAAATTTATTATTATTTATTATTAATTTGTTATTATTATGTTATTTATATATATATAATTTATAATATATAGTATTATTCGTGTTATTATTATTAATATTTATTTATTATTTATTAATATTATTATTATTATTATTATTACATTATATTATTATTATTATTTATATAAATATTATTATTAATTATTTATCTTATTTATAATTATTTATTATTATTATTATTTTTTATTATTTATTACTAATTATTATATTATTAAATTATTATTTAATATTAAACCTGAGGCGCGTATTGTTTTTAAGTAGTATTATTTCGTAAGTACGTTTATTTAATTCATTATTATTATTATATTATTATTATTAATTATTATTATATCATTATTATTATTATTATTATTATTATTATTATATTATTATTATTTTTATTATTATAATTATTATTATTTATTATTATTATTCATTATTATTATTTTTTAATTATTATTATTATTTAATTATTTATATCATTATTATCTTATTAATTTATTACTTATATTTAAATTATTTATTATATTATTATTTTTACATATTATTATTATTATTACAATTATATTATATATTCTTGTTTATTTATTTGGAGTAACTCCTTCTGTACTATTGAGAAAAATAATGATTAATCTTCATTCAATATAATATTATAACATAGTGAAAATATAAATTTAAAGCTTTTTACCCTACTTAATCATCACTCTTTCTATCAAGATAGGTTCGATTAATTTTCGTATTATGCCGAACTGTGTATGTCTGGATGGGAATACTTAAAATATATTCGAATACTATGTGAGTTTTTAAAAAGCTAATCCTCAATCCCTCTAATAGGATAATGAAGTGACTATGAAAAAATATAAATAGTCTAATTAACTTTATAAACAGAATTATTAATAATTAATATAATCAATTAAAAGTAAAACGAATAGTAATAATAAATAATACAGTAAATCGAAAAGATAAAATAATAATAACAATTATAATGTAAATGATTTATATAATCAGAGTATAGACAGAATATAATGATGATGAAATAATAGCATAAGATAAATATATCAGTCAGTTGTTAAATTTATATGACTAATTTAGAGAGATCACATAGATAATCATAAACTATAAGTTAACTCGCGACAGGTAGGTTTGAGCTTCCGTCCTTCTCAATCACGATTGAGAGCCCTTGTTCAAATCACTTAAAGCGTAGTCGCTAAGGAGTTTTTATCTACCTAGGAGGCAAGAATTAAAACTTGACTCGCGTAAAAGACTATGGTGTTGCGTCTCTTGGTTTTGTGGAATACGCCTACTCTTATCGAGGATTATTGATTTCTGGGGTCCCGATGACATCACCTTCACAACGACTGCTTGCAAACTGCCCTGCAAGAAGGGAAATAAATGACTTATAAAACTAATAGTTAAAGGATAATACATAGTTAGTTAATAGTATATTCCCTGCTCGAACAGTATTTAGCGCTATATAGCATACGCTACTAAGTTGGATATGAAATATTATTATATTACTAAGATTCTCACTTAAGAGACTAATATAAGAAAAATAATATTTTGGTAGATCTTATAAAGTTCGATTAAGGAGCACGTTATATCCGAGTGAGTATTAATATTATGGCGCTAATAAGAGCTATGGTATATATTTAGTACATTAGTAGTTTTTCCTAAGGATTATAGAGAATTAGAAGGTAGACTGCATGAGGTATAGCTTATGAGACAATAAAACTAACAATATTTGAATTTAAATATCGGTGATTAGACTAAAAATTTTGAATTCAATCGTCGTGAGTCAATTGGACTTGGCGTATAAATAAGCTGAGTTGAGGCTCGAATGGAATATTGATGAGATTGTAACAGGATTTGATACATTATTTGTTGCATAATTATCCATGTAGATTGAGCGACAGTGAATCTCTGAAGATGTTGAATTACCGAACTTAAAGAAGTTCTTGTTTAAAATAATCCCTGTTCAAAGGTTTGTTTATGCACGATTATTTAAAATGAACTTCTAAACTACAAACTGCAGCTTCCAAAAGATAAATTTAACAAAATGCATTATGTTTAGTAGATATTATCCTGTATTAGCGGTAAGATTATATCGACGCTCTTCCACAGGTAGATGTCACACCAGGTTTGCAGGTGACAAGTTCCTTTTGCGGTGTTAGAAAAAACATTTATCGGTATTATTTATGATTAGGGTTACATTGAGCTGATAACCTAAATAAATTCGTGATAATGATCAAACGAATCCTTCTGTACAATGTGATTGTCTATGTATATTATAATTAATCAGGGTAATAATAATAGTCACGTGAGTAAACAAAGAATAAAAATCTTTCTATAAAAACATGTCGAATAACTGAATACAAATATTTATATATGTAAGTATTGTTATAGTTAAGTTAATTAATTATATAATATGAGAATGAAAATTTATATAATAATAGAAAATAAGTTTAGTGTTATTTAATACCCGTATGAAAATAGATAATGGAAAGGAATAAAATATGAGTATAGTATCAGTATATTATTTAAGGGATATGGTCAAATATATTAGTTAACCATTAAATAGAAAATAAATGATGATGTAATTTATAGTATAAGATAATTATTAATAACTATGTAAGATTTATATGATCTATTAAGTGAAAAACTTTTCTGTACACAAAATAAATATGTGATAATAAAATAAAAAATTTGATAATATTTGAATGTGTTTGAATATATGTTTAGACTATTTAGAGTATAATAGATGGGAAATACAATTATATAATAATAAATAGTTAAATGTAGTGATAATTAGTTAATTTATAGAACCTATAACATAGTCTGTAATTAACGCATTATTCTTACAATAAGTAATATCAATACGTCAGTGAGTGTGATCATATAGTAGTATTATTAATCACCTAAGTATATAGGTAATAAAGTAAAGGTAATGTGGTTTAAAATGTAAAGACGTAGAGTATAATGAAGTATACATAAGTTGTGTACTAATATTTACTAGTGGTTTAGTATATATATATATATCTTATTATAATAATACTGTAATAGTTATTAGAAAAGGAATATTAGATTAGATTTAGAGGGTCAATATTATAAACACTGAATAATATTATAAATAAATTGTTAAAATATATATATAAATTAAATATATTTAAATATACTATGGTTTGACCCTAGTGATATCAATATCTATTATATAATGTATATAAAGATAAAATTATTATATTTATATATTATATGTTATATATTATATATTATTATATAATAAATATATAAAATTTATATTATATTATAATTAATTTATTATTATATAATTATTTATTATTAATATATATATATTTTAATATATTAAATTTATATGTTTTATTTATAGTATATATAATTTATAATATTATATCTATATATATATATTATTTATTATTAATATTTACATATATTAAATTTATATATTTATTTAATTAATATATAAATTTAATATTATAATTATTTATTATTTATATAATATATATTAATTAATTTAATTAAATATTATTTATATATTTATTAAATATTATTATTATTTAATTTAATTATATTATTTTAATATTATTATTTATATAATTATATATATATATTTAAATTTAATTATAATATATATATATATAATTATATTATAATTATTAATATTTTAATTAGTGAGTATGTTACTCCTGTGTTATTTATTCAATTTAAATACAATAAGATATATAAATTATTATTAACAGTATATATATACATATAGTGTATTATATAGTATATTATTACCGGTTTTTATAATAGTATTACCAGAAAGAGTAATTCATATGTATTATTCCCTCACCTAGTATATATTATCAAATTTTTAAATTACAAATATCTTTCTAAAAAAATTTTTATAAATATTAACATTAATATAGTATAATTATAATATACACTATATAACATTACATACTACTCAATATTATTAGCTAATATAATATTAATACAATATTATATATCTTATCAATAAGAAGCTTGTATTCAAATGAAACTGGAAAATATTATATAATTATTATCACTATATACATGTAGCTAAATATATATATATAAGTTATATTATTATATAACTATATATAAATGAACTTATCTAATATATACTATTAATATATCATTATATATA
>JABUQX010026861.1:0-39968 GCA_015478945.1 Trachelipus rathkii
AAAATTCAAATATTTCCCCAATAGTCAAAATATTCCCCCATAATTCAGATATTCCCCTACAATCAAAATATTCCCTACTTTTATTATTTCTGATTGTATAAGGATTATTATAGAAAATAATCCTTTACAACGAAATATTTCCCTACCCTCAACATATTTCCCTACAATCAAAGTATTACCTTACATTCAAAATATGTTCCATAGTTTCTTCAGAGATTAACTATTAAGTCACTTTTAACCTATCCTCTTAAAGAAAGTATTTAATCAACTAAATCTAACTAACCGATGAAAATATATTTATAAAAACTAATTTCATAAATACAGAGTAAAATGAGTTAAATTATATATATATAAGCTAATATTCATAATTTTTGTCAGATACTCATTGATATCAACTATCACCTTTCATTAATATTTATATTTAATATTAATCATATTGTTTTAAAGATTTTTTTCAATAACTTTTATCGGGACGGCTCTTTGTTATCATTGTGCGAAAGAATATTTTATTTATTTTTTATACTACTATCAAAATTACAGATGCCTCAAAAATTCTACTTAAATAATGTAATAATTATTTATTATTTATAACTTATATATGTATTAATATATTTAATATATAATATTTTTATAATGTATTAACATATTATATTTCAAAATTAGTGAAAAGTACTAAATCTCTTCGAATATAAAGTATGACATTATATATTACATAACTAAATAATATGTAAACTACAAATAAGGTATGAACAATAACGTTAGTGTACTGATATCGTTACATGTACATATGTAATGTAACATGTTAATCTTCATGTGGTTTTAACTCTCTCTCTCTCTCTCTCTCTCTCTTCTCCCGTACTCCCGAAAAAGTAGTTGCATAAATGTCTTCTAAGAAGATAAAAGTAATACCCTTCTTCCTCTTCATCTTCTTTCTCCTCTCTCTTCTCTCTCTCTCTTCCGTAACCTTTATTATATTTTAAAATATGAACATTAAATTACGGTTTCTAACCAATATTGCGTTTTGTATATTTAACATTTCAACATTATATCTTACTTTCATCTTATCAGAAACATACTCCTCATCTTCAATGCATCCCCTAGCCGCACCTCAGAATAGTCCCTTTGCATCCACAAATGATTTAATTGCACCAGCTCACTCTCCTTAGCCTATCCTACAACTTTCCTACTATACACTCTGCATTAATCCGTTCCCTTTTCATTCTCCCAACATATATACTTCATCACTCAACTTTAAACCCAGACACTTTTCTCTCTCAGCTTCACTCCATCTGACATATACTTCCACAGGATTGACTGCCTCCACTTACAAACCTACTGTTTATCTCTTATCAAGCTTACCATTTTATAACATCTTCTTTACATACATCCCAATCTCTCCATCCCAATTCCTTCAAATCTCTCCTCATATTCGCTTCACAACAAACCGAAATTCATCTTGCAATAATGGTAGGCCAAATCCCTCCCTCTCTTCCATACTCCATCATTTTAAACCAGGGATGTGGAGTCGGAGTCGCAGAGTCGAGGATGTTCGGTAATTGTGGAAGTAGCAGGGAGTCGAGTCGAGTCGTAATTTTGAAGAGGCATGGAGTCTGTACAAAATTTTTGAAAACATCTCCTACAACTCCTGATTCTATACCGCATCCCCTTTCCTCTACCCTAATTCTTCAAACCCTCATATACAAATTTGATATAAGTCCAAGAGTACATTAGCGACATTCCTGTCCACGCCGCTTTATTAATTATTAAAATTACAAGTCACTTTCAATCCATAATTTTCTTTACACCGTTTTATCTTTATCTTCATATAAATATAACTTTTGATTCCATCAAGTAAGCTTAAACACCCCCTGCCCTCAACCCTTAAACACCATAATAATAACACTTGCCAAGAGCTTTCCGTATTAATCATTTTCATACGCCATCCATAAACCTAAATAAATTTATTCTCCAAGTCATTTTCTCTCAATTATTTTCAAGTGAAAGATTTGATTACAAATCCTTACCGACTTTCTCCTATAAGCCACTTTCTTCAACATTAGTTTCCTTCAGTCACTCGATCGCATTCTTCGAACCAAATATAGTTATTCTTCCACTCACCTTATAACAATGTTCCCTATATTCCACTTACTAGTTACCTTATCTCCTCTGTCTCATTTTACCCTTCTTACTATAGGGTATTTTTACTGCTGCTCCTCCAATCCCTGCGAACTATGCTCTCCTAAATCATCTTTTCTTACCACCATCCTAAATTCAATAATCACCATCTCGCCGCGCCGTTCTTGATCATTTTCACCGGAAATTTCATCTATACTCGATTACTCATTCTCAAACTTCCTCGTCCTACACATTACTCCTAGTTACTATGACTCATCCCAAAATACTCTATTCCATGCACCACAAACCCACACACATTCACTTCACTCTTCATTACTGCATGTTATCATGATTTTCAAAGTGCCCCACCACACTCTAGTCACAATCATCTCATCAGTTACGAAAGCGCATCTCCTATAATTATATCCTAACTTTCATGCAATTTCCTTATTTCTTATATATCTATACTATATATATAAAATATATTATAATTTATATATACTATATATATATATATATAATATATATATATATATATTATATAATTATATAATAAATGACTCAGTTGACAAAGTTGTGTCCACTATGGTCTATCCAGTCATTCAAAGAAAGTCAAACAAAATGTAACGGACTAAAGTAAGTGAGATAAAGAATAACGGAACTTATTCGAAGCGTTACATGAAAGAAAAAGTAACGATCTATTTTGCATCAATGATATATCCGTTACTCTCTCTCTCTCTCGTCATCTCTTGTCTCTCTCTCTTCTCTCTTTCTCGTCTCTCGTCTCTCTTCTGATTACCCGCGCCTAACTGTAAGGAACAATATAATATATATATATATACTATATATATATATATATATAGTATACTATAATATATATTATAATAATATAAAAATATTATTATATAAATATTTACATAAAAATATACTATATATATTTCCGATTAGTAACCGTAGAGTTAAAACTTAGGAGTTATATAAATTCGTGAGATAAATGTCTAAAATAAGAAAACTTTTATAAGGTGATATAATTAATATAAATATATAATATATATATTATTATATATATTATATTAATATATATTAATAATATATTTATATACTATTATATATAATATTTATATAAAATATGATTTAATATTATATATAATTATATCATATTAATATATATATATTAATTATAATGAATTAAATTATTATCTATTAAATTATAGTTATCCATATACGCAATAATATAATAATATTATTATATATAATATATATAATATATATATATATACTATATATATAATATATTATAAATAAATATTGCTAAATTATATAAATAAATATATAATAAATGATATATATATATATAATACTATATAATTATATATATAATATATATTATATTATATATATATATATATTAATAAATATATATATAAAGTATATATATATATAATATTAATTATAAATATATATAATATTATATATATAATAATTAGTTAACATGCACATAAAATAAATATATTGCAGTATTATTGTCAAAGACAAAACCGCGAATCCCGTCGAGGCTAACTCGGAACTAACGAGGAACATAATATACCATAAAGGTGTCCAATACGGACTAAAAGAAGATATTGGACAAGTGAAGGACCTAGCCCTAAAAAGCAATCCGCTTTACCCCCGAAATAAATACTGCTATGACAGAACTTAAGCTAACCAGCCCTCCGGAACCGAGACCGAAACTTATTAGACGACGAGCTATCTGAGAGCGAGAATTCGGACTAGAATCAGTGAATAACACACAATTTCAGAATAAAAGTGTGATGCCACGATTAAATTGTGGTAACCTATTATATATTAGGAGAAAAAAATAGAGAGAAATATATTAGAACATCATAAGATAAAAGGAAGATAGATATGTTGATAAGAGTAGCGTAAGATGAGAGAAGAGAGATGTGAAGAGGATAAAGAGGTAATGGAAATATGTAAATTGTATCTGATAAAGAGTGATTAGAGAAGTAATTAAGAATCCATAGGATAATGGTTTTGCTATAAAATAGTAAGAGGACACAGAAGTGACTGCAACCACTCAACACTTCCGAGATAGAGCAAAAGAACAATAATGAAACGAAGAAAAATATGACTAGTCTCTATTACTCACGTATATAGGGCCCTGACATTATACGTCCTATATATATATATACAAATGCGCTTGAAAAAGATTTTGCTGTTCATATATAGTTATTTTCATATATATAGTTTTTTATGTATATATAATATAATATATAGAGATTGATCAAATAATATTAATCCTATATAAATAATACTATATATATTTATATATAAATATATATAATAATATATATATATATAATTATTATATATTATTTATTATTATTATAGTTTCTCGAGTATACTAATGTTAATACATTTATACGTATATTTAATCTATGAACATTGCTTATTTGGTCTTTTTAATAATATATATATATATATAAAATATATCATTATCTTAATTATTATATTATATATTATATAATATATTTATTATTAATTATATTATTACAGGTGCCTCAGTTCTCGACCTAAAAGTTCAGGCAATGTAACTTAGATAAACTTATAACTAAGATATACACGAATTTAAATAAATAATAGTTCATTTTATTATATATCATCATTTTTGAAAGCTTTGTTCCCTGAAACTGAATAAAAAAAGGTGAGAATCGTTATGAACACTCAAAAGATTGTTTTATAAAAAATGTTTTGAAAAAATTAGTTTTTTTGAGAATCGAAGATGCCGCTTACTCCCGACTGAGCAAGCAAAGGTGCCATATGTTTGATTTTTTTTTAAAACTAAAGAAATAACACACGGAATATAATCAAGACGATATGGATCAGAGATCGGTGGTTTCTACGAGCCTCACCGGGAATTCGACTTAATGTGGAGATCTTCAGTCCCCAACTCTCATCCCTCCGTCGGCCATCGAACCCCAATCTAAAAAGGATATAAAAAAGAAACTAAAGAAAGAATTTTCTTCCAAAGCGTAAAAACGATAATTGGTATTTGCACTTTGGTCTCGAGAACTAGATCGCAGTGTTCAAGGTCAATCAATAGCGTCAAAAGCCAGGTGTAAAGATTTAAAAATTTAAGGTTTATTAATAAATATTAGAATAAATAATTTTTTTTTAATGTTCTTCGGATAACTGAGTGGAATCAAAATTTATTTATTTTCCTGTAGACGTTATAGTTTTCTAGTTACATGCTGAACTCTCGGATGCGCCATATATAATATATATTATATATATATATAATATATATATATATATAATATATATGATATATATATATTATATTAATATATATATATATATAATATATATTATATATTGATTGCTACATTGTAAGAACTATAGGAAATTCATATCACTTATTTTGGAACATCTTTGATACTGGAAGAAAAATAGCAAATACTATTTTCCCCTCTCCGCTACTTCGCGGATTTTCACATATCGCGGGGGTCTGGAACGCATCCCCCGCGATAGTTGAGGTTTACTGTATATTAATTATTATTATATATATTATATAATATATACAGGTATATATAATAATATTATATATATATAAACTACTATATATATATATATATATATATAATATATATAAATATATATAAATATATTATATATATATAATATTATATATATATATATATTATATATAATATATATTACATATATAGATATAGTATATATATATATATATATATATATTATATATATATATATATTATAATAATATATTATATAATAGATATATATATATATATATAAATAAATATATATATAATAATATATAATATCTATAATATATATATATTATATATATATATATATATATATATATATATATAGTCATGCAAAATAAATGTTTTTTCATTTCGTTTTTTTTATGAAGAAATATTCTTTTAATGATTTTTAAACAGTTCGTAGCTAAATTATTTTCAAATATATACTATTTTACTGATTGGATAATGTTTACATATCAAGAATTTATTAAGGAATATAATATTTCAAAATTCTATTACCCAGAATCAAATGGAGAAAGAAAAATTCATTTTGTTTTTCATTGAATAAGGACAATACTCTTTTAAATTAATACAAAATTATATTTTATTTTTAAATAACAAATATAATAATATATATATATATATAATTATATATAATATATATTATATCATAGAATATATAAGTAGATAACTCAAATATATATTAGAGGTTTTTTTAAGTAAATTAAAAGTATTTAGTATTAATTTTTTTTTTTTTTTTTTTTTTTTTTTTAGCAGTGTCACCACCAACTCCACGGCGAGCCCTATTCTGGCAGGGTGTGCACGCTAAATTTTCACCAGCAGCGTAAATGTACGCAGATGAGCAACAGACGGCAGGCTTTAAAGTAGGGAGATGTAAATTCAGCAGATACACAGGAGATAGATAAGAATTCCACAGGAAAAGAATGTGGCAGGAAAGAAGAGCACCGCAACAGAACTAAGCCTGGAGTTCACCCTACTGAATCAAACACAAAAACTCGTTCGCCAGACACAGACCCCTTGTGCTACGAGGGGCGTCGTAAAGGTGGTGTACGCGAGTGTAAGTTTCCCCTCGGAGCGCTTTCATTTCCGGTACCTATAGAAAAGAGATAAAGCACTCAATCGCGAGCAAAATATTGAGGACAAGTGAAAAACTGGAAAGAACAGAAACAGTTTATAAGCTTGGCTTTGACCTCGACCTCTGTCCATAAAGCCGGGGTGACCTAGAGCCCCATCAGATATTGAAACAGTAACTTCCATACATGGCGCGGATAGACCCTTGTATATCTTGGAGTACTGAAAAGCAATAAAAATCTCGCATCTAAACAAACTCCCAGTTTTCTTTGAGGCCGCCCTAGGAACAAACCGTTTGTGATGTGAGGTTTCCAAGCTTTATAATGTTTAATTGTCATCGGGGTTGTGGCTAATCCTGCGCAGAGAAGGAAAGTAGAAGGTGTTTTAGAGAGAGGGAGATTTGAGAAGTTGAGTTTTTAAAAGATTGAATTCACAAGGTTGAGACCACCCCCCCCACCCGGAAATTCCTATCCAGATCAGCGAGAATAGAATCGAAAGATTAAGACGAGAGGCAATTCTAGAAGTAATAAGAGGGAGCAGAATTTGAAAAATGAGTTGAAGAGTGGAAAGTCCTTTCAGATAGAAGGGATCAATAAAGAGATAGATGTGGCAGGTGGAAGATCAATAAAAAAATTAAGAATAAAGTAAGGAGATTAAGACAGAAAACCGAGGAATCACCACTATTAAGCAGAAAAGAAGAAGAAGTCGCTCCAATAACACCACAGCGATATTGAGCGACTTGAAAGAAAGCTAGAAAAGTAAGCAATAGATAAGGAGAACCCAAAGGAGGTACTTGAAATCAGTGACGGCGGTGCCATACCCGGTCAAATGCTTTGGATATGTCAAGCGCCACCAAACGAGTTCTCCCCGTAGTTCCTGAGCGGAAAACCATAATTCGTTATATAAGTAGCTATATCACCAGTAGACCTTCGAACGCCGAAAACCGTACTGGCGATTCGTGAAAGAAAAGAGAATGAGATTCAGATGGTCTTAAGAAGTGAGAGTGTATAGAAGGGTTTCAAAGATCTTAGATAAGAATACAAGAGGTAGCTATAGGGCGATAGTGTTAGAAGAGTCAGAGCGGCTTCCTTTTTCGAAATAGGTGGACATGTGCGGCTTCCAACACTGAGGAAAAGTGTTTAGTATTGAGACATAGAGAATATATTGAACGAGGGAGGAGCCACTTCAGAAGGCAACCCCTCAAAACTTCGGGAGGGGCCATCCGGGCCCCCCGCCTTCCTAAACGTTCATAGATCTCAGAAGCCCATGCCCAGATCAAATTAAATCACAGGCAAAGACATAGACACCTGAGAGGAGAAGGCTGAGGAGAGGAATGCCAGAATCGTCAAGGTTGAGTTAGAGAAAATAGGAGGCCGAAGAGATTGGCCTTTTCAAGTGGGAATGTTAGCAACAGAGCCATCAGATCGAATGAAAGGAGGAAAGGATACAGATTGACAGAAGTTGTTAGAGAATGTTTTTGGCAAGAGGCCAGAAAAGATTGTCAGTAGGAAACCAAGAGGTAGCTGCACTTTCGTTTGAATGAAAGCCGCTTTTGCTCGTCTGAAGAGTATCCCTGCAACGATTTCTACTTGAATGAAAATTATCTGAGAGAATATAGGAGAACGAAAATTTTTTCACCCTCCGATTAAGCGCTGCTCTAGCCTAAATGCCAGAGAACGCACGATCGAACCAAATGATTTATGATGAGAAGAAAGATTTCGTCGAAGAAGAATGAACCTCTCATGCCCGTCAACGATAACACTCCCACCTTTAATGGCAGAAAGCCGAAGCGTCATCAGAGTCAAAGCAGTCATTCCAATTTATAGTTAGCGTAGAAGCGACGCAAGGCCCCCCGATCTCGGCCGAATCAAAGTGCCAGAAAAAACGTGTAGGGCAGGATGGAGCTGTTGGAGAGACAGTATTTAAAGTTAAGAGATATGAGGTTGTTGTCAGATTTACCGATGGAGCGAAGGTAGTGTATTATAGAGAGAAGGACTAGTGGTGAAAACATAGTCAATGTGTTTTCAAGATTGGTTGGGACGAACTCCGTAATGTGGTAAGGTTCTTGATTAGTTGCTTCCAGATCGTTGGAATGCTGAATGATTCGCCTCCTCCCCCCTAAATCAGTGTGAGAGGATCCAACCATTCAGTGTTGTGTACTTGAAATCCGTTAAATAGATGGACCTCAGTATTTTGGATGAAGGATATAACAGTCTCGTGAGAGTAAGTAAGATATTCAAAGAAAGAGTGAAAATCAGTTCTGTTAGGAGGAGAACAGTAGCAGACACAAGATTATTGTATGTAAAAGGAAGAAAAATTTTGACGTCACCCAGAGCATCGAACGTTAGCGATTCGTAGATTACTGAGACTTTACAGGGATATTAATGTTTAACATAGGCACACACTCCACCTTCAGACTGAAATTATGAAATAACTTTAAGTTAGATTACTTAAATTCCAGTAGAGGGTGAATTTCTAGCCATTCTGAGTCTCAGACAAGAGCAAAAAGGTTAGGGTTATAGAGTTAGTAAGGTGATATTCCACAGAGGCAAAGTTAGATTTTAGCCGCGGATGTTGGTAAAGTTTAATAGAAAGCCCACGCCTATGCAAATATGCCATTTACACACACATTTCAACTCTACATCACACACGATAATAATCAATAGACGAAAAACAAATAGAAGAAATTGGATAAAAAATTAAACAAACTAAATCCTAAACTTAAAAATTTAGGCACTAAAATCAATTAAATAAAAAATTATATATATAAAATATATATATATAATATATATATATAAATATATATATATAGTATAGTATATATAATATAAGTATATAAATATATATATATAATATAAATATAATATTAATATATATATATATATAATATATTATTATAATATATATATAAATATAATATAATATATAAATATATATATATAATTAATAGTATATATATAATATGTATGTATAAGAGTATAAATACTAACTCACTTATCTCCTTACCTCCTCCTCATCTACTGTATCATTCTTAACTATACCATTTACTATATATTCTAGTTTCCTCCACATTCACATTAATTCAATTATACCGTTATCTCACACCAACTTTCTGCTGAATACATTATATATATAAAATATATACTAACACAAATAAAAAAATAATAAAAAGCAAAAATCCATTTCTTCAAGCACTTCATCACCATCTTCTAACTACAATACACGGCCAAATCAATTCTATGCATAATACTATATAATGAATCTACCGTTTAATATAATACACTCATTTCGTAATAAGCCTCTTTGCGTTAATACACATCACACTCCTGAGAGATACTGTGTCCTAGAGCGTAAACAATCTTACATAAATTAGTCAGAAACACAGTCAGTCGCCGAGCTGCAAGAGACAAAATACATCATAATTTAACATAATCCTGGTACTTGGACCATATATGTCTTTCCCACTCTACGGAGCAACATTCTTAATAACTTCATATTTCTCTGAGATAAAAATATTATCACACTCGTAATCTTCTGTTTCTCTATTTATACCATACCTAAATTCACTAATTTCGTCTCTGCATATCAGATTCTTGCTACTTCTCTATTTTAGTCCTCTATATATATATTTATCCAGTCAATATACTCCAGAGGTTAGTTGTTCTAAAGCACCTCAACTCTTTTACTTATTTGTCTCACGTACACACACTTCTATGCTTCACAAGGACATTCTCTCACTGGGTATAGGATTTCGTATACAATGATATACTTTCCTACCAGATCACAATATAATGGGTGGAGAGAGAGCGAAAATTTAATATATTATACCGTCTCTACACTTATCAAATGAGTATCCTGCGCACAATAGCTTCCATTTAAATAGCTACACATCACCATACTTGCTTATTGTTGACTATGCATTCTGCGGAAATTCAGAAACATTACACATATCTGAATAGTCTATTATCTAAATACCTATTTGCCACCCAAAATAAATATCTATTTGGATAAATTACCACAGAAATAACATAACTATTATAACTACTATATCACATCACAAAATGCCTTGAGAGTCTCTCTTTATTATTCTTTATATATTATCATAATACTATCAATAGTACTTGTTCACACAAAATCAATCTTTTCTTTCCAACTATTCTAAGCTTTGGCTATTGAAATAAAAGTAAAAAACTGATTGATTCCTCTTAATAGTAATTACAACTATTCCACTCTTGTCGTCTCCTAGCCTTCTAACACACTCTCTTGACGATAGATGGAACTACTATTGACCTTCCCGACCTTCCGACACTCTACTGCTCCACGGAAAATTAACCTTAAGAAAATTGATCCTACACAGCACGAAACAGTCTTCCCAAATTTTCAAAATCTACTAAATCCATGCGAGCTTTATTTCACTAGCCCTATTTCCTCCTCACACACTCCTACAGACAACTACTAATATTTTTAATATCTACCAATTCTATCACACCAGAGAGTTTTTCCAGTCTCACTATATATACATTTATCCTATATTAACTCAACGTCCTCATAAATTTTACCTCCTATCCATTATATTAGCCTATATATAATACTACATCCTTACTTCTCATTACCAACTGATTATTCTCTACTCCTCATATATCCTATCCTATCTCACCCTATTATCTCATCTTATCGATTGGGTTCCTCGCAGTGATTCAACATTGTTTCATATGTATACTATTAAGCAAGATGTAACATTGTATCTTTGTATTTTATTTCCCTTACCGAGGCTTACCAATGTTTTCTCCATTTTGTCTATTTAGATTAATAATACAATAATATAACTCTAACTCTTGCTTATCTCTATATAGTATATACGATTTATTCTTGTACTAAATAGTATATAAAATATCGTTACTATTTACTATATAACCAATTTCACATAAGCATACACATTTATATTCCTTTAGGCATAATGATTTATCCTAAGCCATCACTCACTACTCCTTTACTCAATTATACTCTTCACTTCACCATCTCTCTCTACCTATACTTATGTTTCACTATATAACACGAGCTCTAAGATAATATTACATATTAATAATATATTATATATTAATTAATATAGTAAATATATAATATAAGTATAATATATTTATATAATAATATATTTATATATATTATTATATAATAATTAATATATATTTAATTATATAATACTTAATGTAAATATATATATATATATTATATATATATATATAATATATATTATAAATATATATAATAATATATATATATAATATATAATATATTAATATATTATATATATATATTAAATATTAATATATTAATATTATATTTTTGTATATTATTAATTTATATATTATTATTAAATATATATATATATATATTTTATTATTATATATTAAATTTCTACACTATGTTATTTCCACATAAAATTCTCATCGCAATGATTTACACATCTATCTAATTTATAAACTATATACTCTAATATATATCTCACTCTCATATATACACTCTCTCACCACACGACGCTTCACTTAATATAGAGATTTTAATTTTTTAACTTATTATTTGCATATTGATTATCAAGAATTATGAAAAAAGGTTTAAAAAATAATTGCTTCAATTCTATTAATATTAACCTAAAAAGTATATAAAACGGATGCCGGACGGATGCGGTGTGCCGTTAAGTGAAGGATGCCGGTATGGGATGAAGTGTGTTGTTTGAGTGTGTCGGTATTTCGATGTGCAATTTGTAGTGTAGCGGGTTCTGTTTTCGCACTCTGGTCGTAAAATGTGAAGTACGATGTCATGTGTCTAGAGAGATTTGTGGATGTCATAGTGTTGCCATGATGTGTCACCCTAATATATTATTGTATTGTATTGTATTTTTTATCAATTGTAAAAATATTAGTAATAATTATATTTAACTACAAATTGTAGTCTACTCAATCGGAATATAATCGTATTACATAATCTAAACTATATTAAAATACACTGAACTTATTGATTTTGTACTTTATATCTTACTATCAAACATTAACATATACATACTATACATTAACTAATAACATATTAAGCACTACATGCTTCTACATTAACATGTACTACATACATACAATAACATACATAATACAAAAATAATTTACATATTATACATAAAATACAGTACATCAATATACAAATATATGTTCTATGATACATATAAATAAATTAAACTATAAACATAAGATATCGTAGTACCACACATATTAGAACATATATAAATATAAATATATATATTAATGTATATATAATAATTATATTAATATAAATATATATATAATATATATTAATATTATATATTATAAATTATATATTATATATATAATATTAGTATAATATTATATATTATTATAATATATATATAATATATATATATATTATATAAATATATATATATATATAGTATATATATATATAAGAATATAATTATATATATATATAACATATAGTATATATTATAATATATAATTAATAATATATTAATATTAATATATATATAATATATTAAATATATATTAATATATAATAACTATATTATATATAGATTAATATATATAACATGATTAGAACATCCATATTTGCTGTACCATGTATAAGGATTACAAACATAGCAGGAACACCTAATTATAAAAATTAAGAAGTATATAAATAAAAAATAAACAAATTCTATATTTACCCAAAATTATAATGTTCTTAAAATTTGTTTACATATAATATATTAATTAGCCTTTTAATTAATTAAAAGTTATTATATATTTTTGAATATCTATACGAGTGAATAACATTGAGCGAGAAATATTATTTACTCACGTTGCTTCGTTGATATTAGATATACTATGCTATTTATATTAAATGCCAATTATAAATAACAAAAAATAAAAGTGAGAAAGAGAAAAGTAATCTTGCCGTGACGCTGATTCAGATATTACCATTAGTATAGATAACTTCTATTTTTCACTTATAATGCTTCACATATAGATAAAACATTATTTAACAAATTATATTTACACTTTGTTCAGTATATAGTAAGTCGTATAAACATATTATATACCTTTTTCTCTTGTATATATATAATATATATTATTAATAATAATATTTTATAAGTATAAATATATATGATATATAATATAATAATATAATATATTATAAATAATATATACTATATATTAAAATTAAATATGATATATATATAATATTATATATATAATATAAATATGATAATAATTATATATATATTAATAATAATATGAATTAAATATATATATAATATTATATATATATATATATTATTATATATAATTAGGTGAGTCCTATAACTATATATTATATACTTGATTACATCGGAATATATTAAATATAGTTAATTATATATTAGATATTTTATATATATATTTATTAATATATATATTATATATATAATTTATATAGTAAATAAAATAATATATATATATATAATATTAATATATAATTAATAATATTATAAATATTATATATATATATATATATAGTATATATATATATATATAGTAATATATATAATATAGTAAGAGAGCACTAATATATAGTATAATTATATATAATATTTACGTATTGCAGAATATATAGTATATTAATATATATATAATACATATATAATATCATAATATATATATAGTAATATATATCAATTAATGTATATATATATAATATATTAATTATTATATATAATTATAATTATTTATATATATAATATATATATTTATATTATATAATTATATTATTACATTATATTATTAATTTAATATATTATATATAAATATATATATATTATTATAATAAATATATTATTATCATAAGTAATATATTAATTATTATATTAATGATTATATTATTTATATATATTATATATATAAAGTATCATATATTATTATATATTATATATATATTTATATAGTATCTTAAAATAATAACACCTAAATTTTGCTCTTTGTTTTAAAATATAAAGTCAATGATATGATTATAAATATAATAAATATAGAGAGGTAAAATTTTAAGTATTTAAATTTTTATTAATCAATACTAATTGTAGTTATTATTAATTTATCTAATTGACCTCAGTGTTTCTGTTGTTGATACTTTCATAATTAATTATTATATGATAATATTGAATTATTAATATTATATTAATTATTATATTATTTGAATTTAATGTGTTATGAATATTATGTTATTTATAAGTATTATAAAAGTATACACGTGATTAGTAGTTAGTAATTATTAATTATTTACTAATATAATATGTTAATTTTTGATCTTAATATATAATTATTAATTAATAATTTTATTTATTTATATATGTATTATATTTTATATTACAGTATAAATTCTTCTCAAAGTAAGTTGCAAATTTAAAATTTAATAGTACATTTAATTAATTATGATTAATTTATATATATAATATGATTTAATTCTATATTGTTATATATTAATTATACTCTTTATATATATCTTTAGAATATTATTTAATACTAATCTACTTTTATTTTGAATTACTGAGATTTATTTAAATATGTATATATATAATCATAAACTATCTGATTAACGATTATTTTTTTTAATTCTATAAATTTTTATTATTAAATAATATATATATACTATTAATATATATATAATATATATAATATATTAATAATATATATACGATTAAATATACATATATATATATACATAAATATAATAATATATATTATATATATATACGTATAAAATATAATAACTAAAATATATATAGTATATATAATATATATATATTAATATAAATATAATATATATATATATATAATATATATATATATTATATATATAAATATTATATAAGGAATCATATTAAAGTAATAAACCATAATACTACATTATAGTAGTCCTTAAAAAATATAATATTAATACTTGGTAGTGTATTTATTGGATATATTAATAATTTTATTATTCATATGCAAAATTAAAATAAAATTCGATTTAGTAGATTAGAAACAGCTTTCACATATTATCCAAGTTTGTTTCCTTCAATATTGTAGAATCGCATTTTGTACAGTTGAACGTATATATAATATATAAATAATTATATAATATATAATATATATATATATAATATAAATATAGTATATATAATATATAGTACATATAACAATATATACATATATATATATAACAGATATTTATATATAATAGTATTATATATATATAATATATATATATAATAATAATATAATTATTATATATATATATAATATATATAATATATATATATATTATATTTAATGATTATATATATATATATATATATATTATAAATATATATATATAATAGATTATAATATATATATTAGTATTATATATATATAATATATATATATATATTATATATGAATTTTAAATTTAATATATTTTATGGGAAAATTAAAAATAAATATAAAAAATATGATATAATGATAATATAAATATAATATATATAAATATAGTATAATTATATATTATATAAATAATATATATATATATATATATTACCATATATATATATATATATTATATATATATAATATTATTATATATTATATATATATATATGATATGATATATATTATTATATAATAATATATATATATATATATATATAAAAGTTTTTATCAGCGCATTTTATTATTATTAAAATATAGGGGGTAAAATTAATGTTTAGAATTTTCCCATTTTCCTCAATTTGATGACTACATTTAATAAATATGAACCACATGCATTGAACAAGAAGAATTTCGTGTTTAAATCACTTCCTCAAATTTGTCTCGCATTTCTGCATCACCAAAATATAAACAATGTTTATGAATTCTAACTTCTCCCTAAATTCAGTGAAATCGATATCAAACACACTAGTATAATGATATACTTATATGTATTTTGCCACTCGTATCATTTTACATTTACATTTTATATTTATGATATAACATTATATGAAAATCCAAAAATATTTAATTGAAAATTGCATGAGTTAAAATTTAAAAGTAAAGGCTATAAAAATCACATTCTATTAGTTTTTAGTACAATACTTGCTATTGAAAATTGTATATTTAAATAAAAATAATTAAAAAATTAAAATTAAGCTCAGCAATCCCAAAGGTTTACAAAACCATTTAAATTTTTTTGATTGCTATATAAACTCAAATGTTATTAGTCTATGTCTATTGCTAGCAAAATTTTTAAAAAAAGTAATAATTTTTTTTTTTTTTAATTTGAAAGTAGATTTTAAAAAGGTAATACTAAAATTTGCAAGCTTGTGTAACATTCTGTAAGGTGATCAAAATAGCCGCTCGTAACCGAAAGTAATCTTCCCGACCAAGCAAAGATTAAATGTACAAATAGATTTCGAAATCCAAATCAAAACCAAGAAAACTAATTCTTTTACGAATGAGAATTTATGTTACAGAAAACGAAGACAATAAAATAGTTGTCATCCAATAATCTAGATATTATTATGTGTTAACAACTACACAAAGAAATTGATACTTTAACGTATTTATACTTAACTATATATTGATCACCTTATAATGGTTAGGCAATTAATGTATAAATATAAAATAAATTGTTAATTTTATCAGAGTTAGCCAGTGGAGTCTATTTAGCTATTGCTACAATTATTTATCACTGGGAAACCCTACATGATAGTTAGTTAGAGAAGAAGAAGAGCTCCAATAGAGAATACTAAGAAACTCTAAAAGAGAGCTAGTAAGGAACAGAAGAGCTCCAATAGAGAATACTAAGAAACTCTAAAAGAGAGCTAGTAAGGAACAGAAGAGCTCTAATAGAGAATACTAATAACTCTGCAAGAGAGTTGGTTGAAGGAGCAGAAGAGCTTCAACGGAAAATATAAGGAAAATTCTATAAAAGAGTTAGTAGAAGGAGCAGAAATGCTTTATCGAAGGACATTGTAAAACTCGACAACAGAGTTCATAATAAGATCCAACAAACTCCAGAGAAAATCGTGGGAAGGGCAAGAAAACCTGAACATTTCAATAAAATACCCCTATATAATAATAAAACGAATTCCGGGAATTGTCACTAGTTCATTTATGCCGACGTATTGTGACAAATTTACTCATTTCGAAACCAAAATTCAATAATCCCAAACCTGTTCTTAATAAGAGAAAGGATTTAAAAATTTGCAGTCAATATTATTTATTCAAAAACCAGTAGTACAAACACCATTCCTAAAAATAAATACGGTTAAAAATGGGTCTTCCTTCACCAGTATTTAATGTAAATGTGAACTCAATAAACACAGTCTTAAAAAAATATATATATATACATAAATAAAAAATTATTTTCCCTGATCATGAATAATTTTTTATTTATAAGTTCACTAATAACTTTCAAACATTTCAAAGCTAGCAATGCTACAAAAAATGCACTACAAAAATAGCATTATCAGCATTCGAAATTATCCTACTATTCCCCCCTTTTGGTTTTGGGAATAATATTCTTAAAGTTGAAAGTGCAATGAACATTTAAGCCTACCTCAATGTTTACTTAATTATTATATACTGTAGAAACTGTATAATACTTCAAATAATACAAAAAATAATTGTGAACAAAAAGGCCATCTACTAATTATATATATATATATATATATTATATATTATATATATTATATATTTATATATATATATATATATATATAGTATATATATATATATAAATATATAATATATATATATATATAATATATAATATATTCTAACGTAATAATAGTTATGTAAATAATTGTTTATATATACTTATATTCTTTGGACTCTGAATACCGGTCTTCACACTTATAATTTTATTATATATTTGTAATTCTTTTATTTTCTAATATTACTATATATTACCTATATACTTAACTTTAAATATATTCTTTACCTATATGTGCAATAATTATTATTACTACTATATAATCGCTAAGAAGGGACAACTTCTAAACACTGGATGAGGTTCTCCATTTAGTTGTCTTATCATATTCATAAGCTCTATATTAGAATCTTAATAGTGAGTATCCATACACTACAAATCTTAATCTCACCTTTGTCATATAAGTTCATCCTCCCTGATAGTATTATTTGACTCACTTTTGACTCATTGACTCACACTCCAATACCTATATATATATAATAATAAATATTAATCAAATATACAAATGACGAAATATAAACTAATTATCGTATATCAAAACTTGAAATCATGAAGTAAAATCCTCTCCTCATTTACCAAAATGAGCTTGAATGATGTTAATATAAAGCCTGTAGAATTGCACTGAAATATTTAAATAAGTAAATCTAAAATATAAGTGAAGCGCCTTTCACAAAACACCTAATGAATTAGACCTATCTGTGAACCTACTTTCATTCACCTACTTATAGTGCTTAAAGATTTTACTTGCATTGTCAATCCTCACATATCAAGAACCGTTGTGTCGCCTAAAACAACTTATATAGACAGAATGTACATCGTAATAATTGCGGTCACTCGCGCAAATAAGTATAATATATAATAAAGTTCAATCACGTTTGACCGAGTAAAAGAAATAGTAATATGAGTAAGGAGGTTGTATCTACAGTAACTAATCTTAAATAAAAAGAGCTTTTATAAGCAAAAAGAAAATTTTCATTCACAACTCATTAACTATGACTTACTATAGATGAGGCTACTTAGGCGTAACATTTAATAGATAGAGGATCTAAATAACAATAAACACTATTAGGAGTTTACTAAGAACCACCACAAAGGCAGTAAGAGTAGAATTTTATAAATCATCAATAGCATTGAAATGATTATATGCAGCACTATACATACTGTGAGAATAAGTGAGATCACTTGAGTAAATATAGCTGGGTATGAACTTTAATATCGACGGTGTCCCTAATAATAAAATACCATAATTATCCCTTATAGTTGAGATAAAAAGTTAGTACTTAATTGAACAACAATGACGTCTATACGAGTATTACCTTTAACAAATATAATCAATAGAGAATTACACATCAGGAGCACATAAAATGAATACTCAATAACATTCACTAGCGAAAACTTAGACTTAACATAAGGCTAGGTACAACAGTAATCTGTCTATTGGTACTTTCTCGAAACGCAAAAAATATATTCTTTTTTGCACACGAGTCCCTATCCACCTCTTGCGGATCTCAAACTGTATCTCTATTTTATGTGTAAATTATATGCTTATGAGCATCCTTTACAAGATTTGTAGCGTCAGATCACGCCTTGCGAACATTCATGCCCCTACTCTAAAAATTGCTAATTTATAGAGATAAATGTATTAATATATTTATAATAAGCCTAAAAGAGTAATACCAAGCACATATACTCTAGAGTGAGATAAAAACAAATAACAGTTACTACTAATCTGAAACCAAATTCAATATAAAAGAGCACATACAGACATTATCTTCACTTTGTCTCATACTACGACTAATTCTTCACCATTTAGATGAAAATTACAAACAAAACAACATTTAGTAGACTAACAATTTCACTAGGATAATGATTCAAAGTATGACTTATTAATGATCTAGTTCTACTTTCAGATAAGTTCATACACACAGCACTTCAATCCAATATCGACAACAATATTACTCGGTACATTGTGAAGCTCAATGGGGATACAGTATATTATAAGTTTCACGGAATAGATATTTAAAAACACGGATACTCTAAATAGCAACAGATAGAAACAGAAAATAGGAAGAAATATAAGAAATAGTGATAGAGATATAGGATTTTATGAACTAGTACAAATTACTTGAGAGTCGAATAGAGTTAGCGAATACAGAAGATTGAAACTCCTCTATTGAAGAAGACGAGAGATAGAGTTGAGGGAGAGCAATCTAGACCTATGAGTGAGAGCTCGGATAAGATGTCACTGGAGAGAAGACAGAGAGTAGGAATTTCGACGTACCACATGCCACACGCACGAGATGAGATAAAGGAGACGCAGAGAGCGAGAAAGAGAGCAGAATATCTATCCCACACGTACAATTTCTCTGTAATTATATATTATTATCCATCAATGTAACTGTTGATTCGAGTGAGCGATTTTTCATATCACACTGGGTGACGCTGCATTGAAAGTTATCGTATAAGCACTCTTCGCGACTCGATAAGTTTTGCACTTAAGTTTTTCCTCGAACTTGCGACTCACAACACTACACACTAGTATTATAATAAAACAGACATATTGGCCCCTCATATTTGCCCGTGCATCGATTATTATAACACTTCTAAATTGTGTATATAAACTAATTGACTTATCCTCAGACAAGTAAATTTAGAAAAATATGGCAAAAGTTACCGTTACCCGTACGCCCCACCGCTTCCAACTCTCACTCTCTTCACTGCACACCCACGCTCACACAGCGAGAGAGACTGCGCGACAAAATTTCCAATGAATTTAAATATTCATTATCATTTCCAAAACAAAAGTAAGTTGATATTTTTCTTTAAATATTATTTTAATAAATAGTTTTCTTTTTTACACTATCATAATAAAATTCTAATAATTTTTATTTTACTTTACCATATTAAATTATTTATAAAAAGACTAAAAAAAATATTGGGTAGGAAGCTACCTACCCTGCCTACTCTACTATGTATACGCCCCTGATAATATATATATATATTACTATATATATATCCTTCCTGGAAAAAACTCTCGGAGGGACCGATTTTACAATTCACTATACATTATCAAACTAGGTAAATAATCTTTATGAGAAAAAATATGATTCACATGGGGACAACTTACTAATATTTATGCAAATGAAAATGTATAGGGCTTTAATCTACAAAATTACACAGTTATATTGGTTTTACCACACCTAAAAATACTATGAGCAATACACAGAGGAATGCCGGTTATTTACCTTATTATATATAGAAAAACTATACAATAAGTCAACTAAATGTAATAAACAACATGTGTATACTCTTACTTCTTCAGAATATTTATCTTGTAAAAAGTACAATTATCGATGTATGGTTCTCAACTACAACTCTAACTCTTAAGCTAAAATTATAGAAGGACTATAGGTATCTAACTAAATATAATGGTTCACACTATACCATATGTGTATTTTACAGTCATTATCATTTATCCTGAACACCTAGAGAATAACACTAAATATGTTACATCTATGGAGTACTCTCACATCATCCCTCTGTACATGTCGCATTCAATTTTCTCACCACGGATGTATCATCAACTCAGATGGCCTGCTGATTATATCCTTGGAGTTTGCACGCGTCGGCTAGTTCTTTTTTATATTGTGAGTATAGATACATTAATATCTGACATTATTCAAATATGATCTTTACATGTCAAATATACCGCCGTCTACACATACACTCGACCGACACTAAGACTCATTCTCTGATATCAAAACCTTCATATCAGAGAGACGAACACATCTTATCTGATAAGTAAATATGAAATAAAACATATATACACACAGAGGATGGTAGATGGCGAGAGAGCAGAACGCTCGCAGTATAATAAAACGCATAATAATATCAAATTTTAACATTCCCACGCCACTCTCCACTATAAGTATAGAGATGACAATCGAAGACAACACTTAGTAAGAAATAAGTTAACGGCTATACATACAACCAGATTGACGAGATGTTCATTACATTACATTGATGACATATATTATTCTTCAAAGACACATCAAATATAAATAGTCACTCATATAGGACAAATTGTCACTATGCTAATACTATGCATTCCTTAAAGATAAAAGAAATATTTGTTCAAATATATATATTTTCTAAAATAAACATCTTTTACTGCATACATCATTCATTCTCTCTATTAACCACCACCGTTTCTTTCATTGCGAGTGGACTCAGTCTTATATAGTGAGGATTATGTTTGCAAAATATGAAGTAAACGACAAGTATGCTAGCAAAAGACATGAATAAAGACTAGAATATGTAGTAAAATGATAGAGAACAGAAAAAAAAAAAAAAATCAAAGATAGAAAAAAAAGAGGAAATGTTTAAAGGAAGAGCTCTGAGTGAGACATAAAAAGAAAGAAAGAAAGAAAAGAACCAAAGAAAAAGGATGAACAACACAAGACAAAACAGCACTAAATTCAACGATAAAAGATTTAGAAGTACAATATAACTAAGAGAGACTAGTAAGAAAAGTTATAAAAGCACATAAAGATAAAGAACAGTGAGATAAGTTACACAGTATTTATAAAATATTGAGCTAAATATAGGAAACTGAGAAAGAGGCCAATAAATGAATCTGTATGTACTAAACCGCATACTTATAGAGTAACGATACAAAACCGATAACTAAGATTTAAGAACAAAGAAGCATAAAGAAATTCATAATGTGGTAAGGAAAATGGAAGACAAAAATAGAATACTTAGAGAAGCAAATTACCGATAACGTGAAATACACAGAACAGAGAGAGAAAGGGCCATATGCAAAATCACATATAAGGAGTAAGCAGAGTATAGGAGAAGAGAATGGTAGAGAGAATATATATACCCTAAAAATGATACAAAGAGGTACTAAAAGTATCACCATTGAGGGAATGCTATTATCAGAGGAGAGAAAATTAAGATGATCAGGAGTATGAGAATAAGAATAGTAAAGTACAACAGGAGGACAATTCCAGTACAGCAAGCAATCGGTAAAGGGTCAATAGAAGACACGTAAGAACAAGATTGAACATCTGCTTTTAATGAAGACTAATATAATCATGTTATGTTAATTTTTGGAATAAGTTCACATTATATAATTTTATTTCTTATGAACTATTAAATTTTATACCATTTTCTAAACTTTTGAAGTGCACTAATAGTGGAGGAAAATATTCTCACAGACAAACAAACATCAGAGAAGAATCACGTGGTGCGAGTAGTATTGTTGATGATTAATATTTCACTAATGTGATTGAACATTGTTTAATATTATTCTAAATTGTGACATTTAATTATTATAATTATTATAATTATTATTAATTATTATTATAATGTAAGTATTGATTATGATGATATATTAGTCAATTGACACTCCTCTCTTCTATGTATGAAGTTTATCAAAGCAATCTATATCCTGTTCCAACTTTCCCACCAAACTTCCTCAACTGCAACCTTTTTAATACCAAAGATCTATTCACCCAACAAGATGAGCCACCTCAAAAAATACTACCCTCACAACTTTCTCTCTTGGATCACTAAGGTATGATATGAAAGATTCCGGATTCTTTCATAATCTTGATTTTATTTTTAAAAAAATTTCATTATCATAATTATCAGATCTCTTCAATTTTTATATCAACGAGGATATTAAATGTTACGTTCTTTTACCTTTCCTTCCACTTTTTCTTTTATTTGCGCCGACTTATATTTCATCTTTAATCTTCTTTTCACTGCCTTGAATTTTATTCGAGTCTTTTTAAACCCTTCATTTTTACAGATGATATCCATTTAATTGCTCAATTGTTTGTTTTCTTTTCTTTTCGCTTACCTGATTTATGTTTTCATATTCAAAAGAACTTTGTATCATCATTCGTCATCAGTTTTATTAAATTTCCACAGTAGCTATCTTTTAGTTTTTAAACGTATAATTAATTATTTTCATTTAAAGAATGCATACTATTATTTTACTTATACTATTACCAATATATTATCTCAATATTAGATTTATTTTCTATTATTTGAATGTATTTACACCTATTATTAATCTAATGAGTCTACATTGAGTTAAAATTTACACATATTCATTAATTGCTTAAATAAAATTAAATATAATAATATCGAATGTTATTGATATTATTGATGATTTCAAAAGATAGTCAATATTTTCATTAATAAGGGATTTATAATCTCAATACTATTCTATTTCTTATGATATTTGTTATAGCACATTAAATTATTTAGTATTTGACCTGCAGAATATTATTATTATTATCATATACTCACATTATACTTCATAATTAGTATGAGAACTTATATTATATTCACTACTTATCTACAATAATACTAATTTCAGCAAGTGAGATTAGAGATAATTCAATTATTGCATATTTATTGAGTTATTAGTAATATATCGTTTATGACACTGGTATGTCTCCATATAATTATACACTAGATGTTGTTTATTAACAATGTGAAGTGTTCCTTAATAATATTCATACAATACTGTTAGAAGTAATTTATGCTTTTAATTTCGAGAATATTATTATCACTTAAATTATTTAATTATTATATAGCATATAGATATTTAAAACTTCTAATTATTATATAATTATTTTACTTATAATATCTATTTCTGATCTTATTTAAATAAATAGTTTATTATATTATTATTCAAATATTCACATCGTAGTTCAGTTATTATGCCACGTTATATTGATTACTTTATAATCATTCTATTCCAATTCTTGGATTATAATACTCTATGGACTATGTGATTATTCCAGTTATTTTTAGATATATTCTATCTAAATTTTTATTCTTTGTCATATTTTATTTTAGTTATGAGTATGTGGATATCAATAACATTGTCATATCACGTGTTTTTGCCAGATGAGGAGTACTTAGCTATATTGTATTTTATATTAGAGATAGAGCAATCTATTATACACTTTATTTATGATTTATAATTTATATATTCGAAGTATTATTATTATCAGTATTATTTATTATTATTATTAATTATTATTTATTATTTATATTATTATTATTATAGATTAATTTATTATAATTATTATTATTATTTTTAATATATTATTTTATTACTTATTTATATTTATTAATATTAGAGTATAAGTATCATCAAAACACACTCAATCTTTGAAACAGCTTCAAAGTCACTACAATTATTAGTTTCGAATTACTATAAAATTTATTTAATATTATCTTTATTATATTATTTAAATTAATACCTTAAGAATCCTTATTCATCTTTACTGAATTAACTTTGATATTACTATGAGTCATACTACTTAATTATTTTATTTGAGTCATATCATATTCATTTTCTACTTCACTATAATGTAATGAGCGTCTTACATTTATCGGTTATAATTGGGTTATTATTAAAATTTCCTTTGTCACGTTTTTGACCATCGCGATTTAACAATGCTTTTTTTGAAATGTTATACAAGAGATATTCATTAAGAAATAAGTTAAAAATAGAAAAATGAAAAATATAGATAGTAAAGTAAGAAAGAATGATGAAAGATTAGAAAGTAAGTAAGCTATGAAATTAAAGAAGAAGAATGAAGAAGAAAGAAGAAGAATGATAGAAGAAGAAGAAGAATGTATAGAAGAAGAAGAAGAAAGAAGAAGAAAGAAGAAGTAGAAGAATGAGAAATATAATTATAGGAAAAATTCAATCAAGTGTACACCGAAGGTGCTCTGGCCGGATATTATGCTAATTAATTAATTATATTAAAATTAAAACTAATTAATTAATAATAATAATAATAATAAATATAATAATAATTATATAATATATAATAATTATAATATATTAATGGTATATTAAATAATTATTATTAAATAAATATTATGTAATCTATAGTAATGAATGAATAATAGATAAAAAATAATAAATAATAATGATAAGAAAATAATACATGAATATAACAATAATAATAATCAATAATATAAAATAATAATAAGTAATTAGACACTAATAATAATACTTTATATTAAAATATATTAATAATTAAATAATTTTCTTTAGATTTATAATAATACTAATTATGTAATATATGCACCTCAAGCTTTATTTGTTAATTATATTTATTGAGAAGAATTAATACACTGTAAATTTATATTAATGCGAATTTGATTTGATTTATTTAATTTAAAAAAAATATATTGTATAATATATATATAATTACGCATATATATATATAATATTATTTGAATAAGATTATTGGTTTGAACTCATATTATGTCAAACATTAGTATTATAATTTTTATTTCGAAAAAGGTTGCGTATTAGCTCGAAACTCCACTTACTCAACCTGGTACGAACATTAATATTTTATTATAATATACACCATTCATATTATCAAACTATCCAATGCTAACTATGCAGGTACTTAGAGCTAATATATATTATACTATATTAATATTATAATTAAATTAATATAATATTTTAATATATATATATATATTATAATATATTAATCATATATTTATATAATATACTAATATATATATATATAATATACGTATATATATATATAACTTATATATTATAATTATATATATATATAATACTATATATTATTAAATATATAAGTTATAATTAATATATATAAATAATAATTTAATAAATTAATAATATACATATTAATATATATATAATTAAATATTATATAATATATATCATCATATATTTTATGTAATTAATTTAATATTAATATATATATTCATAATATATATATAATATATAATATATTAATTAATAATTATTTATATATAATTAATATATATATATTATAATATATATATATATATATATTATATTATAATAATATATAATTAATAATTTTATATATTTATTAATATATATTAGACTATAATATAATATATATATATAAATATACTATATATAAATATAAATATGATATATAGATACTAATAATATAATATTAATATATTACATATAATATATATAATATTAATATATATATATAATATATATAATATCATAAAATATATATAACTATATTAAATAAACTATCAAGATGGCGTAAGTTAAGGGTAAATAGGCTTGGGTAGGCATTGCTATCTTATTTTTTAAGACAAAATTATAATGTTAAAAGAAAATACAAATAAATAAAAATATAAAAAAATATGTAATAATAATAAGAAACCATAGAAAAATTACTCTATACAAAATTCTTAAAGAAATATAATAAAAACCAAATAATGGGTATATTTACTTGCCTCCATATCAACTATTAACTTTCCTAGGAATATCACAATAAGGCGAGGCTTGAAAATTAAATATATCGTATACTTATAATTAATAATTAAGTAGGGGCTGAACCTGCCTCACCGCCAATCTGAGTCGTACACTTTCGTGCAGCATATTGTGTTGCCAATATAAATAAACGTATATCTTTTTTAATATTACTTTGGAAACCATGTAATTATTCACTTAGACAATTTTAGTATTATAATTTCATATATATATACCTTATATATATAATTATTAATAATAATACATATATTACTATATATATAACCAATATATAATAATTTAATTATATAATATATTATATATGTGTTTATATTTTTTAAATTATAATATATAAATTTATAATATTATATATATTCCAGTTATATATTATAATATAATATATATATATTAATATATATAACTATACATATATATATCTACATATATATAAATATAGAGGAAGGAAGACGCAGAGAAGGAGAGAGAGAGAGCAGGAGAGAGAGAGAACGAGCAGCATCACTTAGTCTGAGACAATCTATAAAACCTCAGTCTGCTCACTTTATTCAATATTTGAAATCGTGCATAGTGATTATTTTTTAATCGGATCATGTAATGAATGAATTCATGATGACCAATCAAATTTTTAGCAATTCGATGGCGATTAACTATATTTATTGTTATAAATACTATGATGTATTCCGAAGACAAGTGATGAGGAATAATCTTAAAACTGAAAGAAACACTGTTAGCTATTTGCGGTGGAGTGGAACAAAATTCAAATTAAAAAATTATGTATGGATAGACACAACTATACATAATTTTAGGCTAAAATACTAATATATAAAGGCAAAATAATGGAATCGGAGTTTCTGTCAATGGAATGTTCCAAAAAAAAAATATGGTTAACGGGGTGTCCTATAAGACAAAATTTACAATTATTGGTAGCGTAAATATTTTTTTAGCACATATAATTACACTACAAATAACGCTTATGGGGAATAAAGTGTATTTTTACTGAGATATGAAAATAATTATTTGAAAGTAGTATAGAGCATGTCACATAAAAACATGAAGCATCTCAGAGACATTTAGAATGTTAACCTGTCTAGTATTAATAATTATAGTAATTTTGAGTAAAATACAAATATCTGAATCAGGCTAATTAAGTGAAATTCATCATAATAATCGGACTTATTAATAAACATAAACGAAGAAGTTGACGAAATTAGCCATGATAAATAAATGAGAAGGCACTTATTAAGACTGTGTAATTTTTCTACTGGAGTAAACAAGAATTTGTTATATTAATCAGAGGAACACAATGTAAATAGATTCTCTACTTCTTTAAATATAGAGTAATTAATGTTGGAACTTACTTTCTCTCCTTAAAATAAGTACGATTGTAAGCTTAAGGAAGGGTTAGTTCTTACTAGAGCTCTGGATCTATTTTTCAGGTATCAATTCACACTGGTTATATTCAGAATGAGATCTATAATTTCATAATGCGTGAGTAAAGTATCTCATAATGATACATAATTTACATAATCAAGAAATATAAACACACTGATTGACTTATTATTTTTCTCAATTCATAAGTGGACGAAACAATGGATAAATCTAGTTTAAGCTGAACAATCTATTCATTAAATTATTCTATTATGTGGACACGAGTTGTGCGACATTTCACAAGAAAGATTTATTGTTATTATTTCCCATGTCTGAAGACATGAGAGGCTGAAGCTTATATACAAGTATTAGTTGTCCTAAAGTCAGTGGAAAATTTTTAATTGAGAGGCGCTCGATCAAAAATTAGTTGAGAACAAATCCTACGACGGAGCATTCAAGTCATGGCGGGGCGAATATTCAGGAGTGAAAGCAAGAATATGGCAAATATATTCCATGGCAGTTTTTTACTCACACTGTTTAATAGCCTACAGACTGCTAATTAATTTATCTAAACGGAACAAAGATAACCTGAAGTTAAAGCGCTTTTTCTCATTTGACATTCATATTCTAAAATTGCGATTTTTTTAGTAAAATCGTCCTTAACGGTATGAACATTTATTAAGATGAGGAAACTTATATATGAACATCAAATCTGAGGGCGGAAACTTAAAAAACACTATTGCTTACCATGCAAGAAAATCATTCGATGGAATTTCAAAGAGCGCGAGAGAGCGTAGTGTAATTTTTTAGAATATGTAAATCGTAGTTATTTTCTTAATCAAGTTTTTGAATGCACGTATCTGTAATGGCAAATAACGCATGAACACGCAGTTTAAACGCGCTATGCACCAAATGGAATTACAATATATTATACTTTCGAGGAATTTATCGTATTATCAGTATTTTATATCTTGTGTGTTTATAGTCGCACATATTTTTGGACATATACTGTGGATTTTCTATTTAAGTATTCTCCAAGCAAAGCAACTCAACCATTCTACCTACACAAATAAATATATAATGGAAGTATTTGTAAAATTATCTACCCTTAGGTCAGATGAAGCTTTTGGCTCTGTTTATGAAAGAGCTGTTAAAAATTTGCGGCTAGCTGAACGATAATTTCCTTTCTGACCCGACTAATTTGAAACGATTTTTTTATAGTGGTTCTGGACCATGTTACTACAACAAATAGACAGCAGATTTAACCGATTATTGAACAAATTGATTATTCTTTGCCCACTATAATTATGTACTGGGAGACACATAAATTTAAGATTCAAACTATAGGCGACGATTTCCGAATAGGAATTTTAAAGTTCTAAACAATCAATTTTCTTTGAAATTGAGCTGAAAATGAAGAGAATTGAAAAAAGAGAAAAAGGCGAGTCGTATTGTTATGAGGAAACCCAGACTCTTATAATGAGAATTATTGGCGTCAAGAGTAGCCACTGGAAATAGTTGAAAAGAGTCCAAAATACACCCAAATAAATTTTGCTTAAAAAAAGGTCAAAAGAAACTGAGATCAGTAACAGTAGTTTATTTTATGAATCCAGTGTTTATGGTCCTAGCTACTTAAGACTGTCAATGGTTTTCTTTGTATATCTCTCACAAATCGGCAATGGCTGACAGATGTGTATGAGGATTAATTTTATGCCTAGAAAAGAATTAAATACTTTTATACTACTTTATCTATCTTCATGCATATCATGATGTGAAATAGATATTATGAATTATTTGGAACAAGGAATTTCAAAACATGAATATATATAGATGTCATTTATCAAATTGATTCTACTTCATTTATTGCAGAAAAGAGCAATTTCTTTAAGTGTGATTGAACCAATTTTCGATACTTTCCTATACAAAATTGAAAGAGTATCTGTAATGCTTCAATTGTTGGAATATGAGAAGATTATACTATTATGAGATAACAAACAAAATTGTTCAAAGTTTAATTTATATTTTTTTATTTTACTCATTTTTCATTACTTAATTATGTGTTTATTTATTAAATATCTGGCAAAATCCAGAGTAAAAAACAGGTAATATATATATTATAATAATTTATAAATTTATTATATTATTTAATATTAATTTAATTTAATATTATTTTTTATTATTATAAAATATTATTATTTCATTTTAATATTTATAATTTTAAATAGTATTACGTTCACATTTCTTTAGATTTCGATACATATATTCAGTGGTAAGTTAAATGGGTAAAATGTTAATTAAACCGGTTCGGAGAATTTATAGTTAAGAGATAATGACAGTTCTATATTACATTTATATGAATTGATTAATATAAGTATACATCATGGACTATACATTAGATTGTAGTTTATATTTTATCACTATCATATTAATGTTCACAAAGCTTTTGTAGCTTAATTAAAATTACTCCTCCCTGAAAAATATTTAAACATGATGTTAGGTGCTAGTGATAACTATTTGTTATTCACATCTTACGGTGGAGTAAGCTCCAAACACAAATGTTTTACAGTAACTGTGTCTCAAGTGAAGAATCTTGCAGGTGATCTGTGTTTTCTTTAGTATTTATCTCATTGCTGACTTTGATGTAATTGTAAGATTTTTACTGCATCTCTTTATCTTTCTCACTAATGACAAAAAGTTTAGAGAGGAAGAATTGCTAATGTTTTTTCATATTTTATACTTGCTCTGGTTGTTCTTTTTCTTTCATAGGTTTTTCAATTATCACCTACTATTGAACAATGAAAATATTTTATCACAACTTTTGTAAAATATTCAAAAACCTAGATATAATTGGAGTTTTTTCTGTCAATTTTATTTGAAAAATACAATCTTTGAAATAAAAAATACTACAAGCAGTCAAACAATAAACGTTAAAAAACGGAAAGAGAAGAGAAGGAAAAAAAATAAAACCTAGTACTATTTCTAAAACTACGTAATTGCACAAGCGAGAGAAAACTAACGAAGGACGATGAAACAGAACCGAAAAAAGCGTGCTAAAAAACAAAAAAGTGACCAACAAGGCGAGAGGCGGAAAGGGAGAAGTAGAGAACAAGAAGTAGAAAAGAGAAGAGACACACTATATAAAATAGATAGCTCAATATTTCGCCACTTAGTTAGATTACACTTCTTTAGAACACGAGCTACCTTAATCCATAAATGTACCCCCATAGATAGACCATCTTACAAATTTCAGCACTATCCCCATACCCTGGACCACGATAGATAGTAATTCTAGTAAGATCACTATGTTATCGATAATCCGCTGAAAGCACATAGAACGGCCAATTGCACTATCACCATCTGCTTATCCTCTCACGACCTACGCAGTGTAAGAATGACGCGTAACTATACATTTTTCTTTCTAAACTTTCACATTAACTTCACCCTTAATAGTAACCAATCCTCTATAAACTAGCAATCAAATTCCCCCTACTCATTTACAATCTAGTACCCCATTTTTCCACTATATTTATCTTACCAATACCTCCCAATACTCCGATTTCTCAATACCCTATTTATTTATTCCACTCCATACATTTCACCCATATTCCACCCTCACTCTATTCTACCTTATCATATATATAAAAATTCAGTACTAGGGTAAGCTCTGCAACTATACTTTATAAAAAGTCTTATATATTGTGTAGTTAAACCGAACAAGTTAGTACTCACATAATCGAACATCCCCCCAATCCCCAAACTTAACCTGTCTCTATACCAACATCATTTTGACACCTGAGACTTATCACGTTGACACACTACAATCTCTCTTGTCTTACTCGTACTCTCCACTCCAGCGTATATACTATCATTCAAAGGCAACCATAGTCAATCCCCGCCGAAATAGTTTGCAAATGAAATCAGTATATTTTTAGTTTAATTTTATATTATATAACTAAAGGCACTCCATACCCAACGAGTACAAAATAGCACAAAGACTTTGAAAAAGAGTCAGGGTCCTCGGCACCTCAGCGAGCAGGGACGCGGGGGGGACTTCGTACCCACTATGTTCCTACCGTACGGCTCGAAGCCTAGGGCCCTAAAAATATATAAATAAAAAAAGAAGAAACAATAAAAAAAAAATATAACAAAACAATAAAATTAAACATTATATAAAAAAAAAAAGCCAAAAACTTTTGTGGAACTTTGCAATATCACCTTTTCTTATTGAAGTATTTTACGCCCTCAGAATTAATGATCAACCCATGATAGCTCTTATTTCAACTACCTTTTGAAGTTAGTATTCCCAATTTCCAGCCCCCACCGGCGTTTTACATGATATTTTATGCCTATTTATGCAACTTCCTTTCATATGTGTTTTAGGATAACTGCCATATATAATATATATATCATATATTATATATATAATTTATATATATATATATAATATATATATTTATTATATATATTATTGATGTATTAATAATATATATATAATATTATATATAATAATATATAATAGACTGGCCCCCAAAAGATGATATTTCTCCTGTGCTTATTCAACGATCTGCAAGAATTACTGCAGACTGCTATTCTCATTTTTATGATAACGATGGAAGTATCGTTTAAAGGACTGTATTAAAGCAACAGCCTGAGCATAATCATTAACAACATTCATTTTTTCCTACATATAGGTTTTATTGCCTTAAATGATTAATTCAATCAGTTGTTTTCTACTGATCCTTACTGAAGGATTTACGGAATTGAAAGCAAATGAGATGGGAGTGACAACTTCTCGAAGAAAAGTTTGCTTTGTGACGTAATTTAAAACGTTGCCAGTGCTGTGGTCTGAAAAACCAACCATAATCTCGTATAATTAATCAAGACTTAATTCTGTTGGAAGGTATCTATATTCAACAGCTGACTTATTTCAATAAAGGATTGAACACTTTGCCAGACTTCATAGTCTTATTGACTTCATCGTCAAAGAATAACTTTCGAAGAAGGTAGCACCAGCTCCTCGTTTCAGGTACCCACAAGTGTGCCAACAGAAGCTTTGCAGCAAACTGGCAGATACGTCATTTTCTTTCATAATCCTTTAACAAAAGTTTTGGAGAGAGTAAATTGCAGCGTTCCAGTCTTGGTAGATTTTGGGCAGCACTAAAGTGTTGCGCAAACTAATTGCCATACATATAGAATAATGACTGCAACCAAACAATTTTTCCGTCCAGTTGAGTTCTTATCTAGTCATTATTATTGACTCTGAAATAGTACAATTTTTTATGGCATATAGAACTCGTGCCATCCATCTTGCTCGATGCAAGGCACGCTGGTTTTCACAAAAATTAACTCCTTTAGGAAGAACGTCTCCAAAAATTATAATAATCAACTCCAAAAGTTCAGCAAAATCTTTTTCTGATGCAATTTTCTTTCCGAATTCCTGTTTGCAGAACGCAACCATTTAGCCCTTCTCTGGAAATGCTCGATTTGGCTAGTTCTGAATAATTGATCGCTTATTAATTTGTTTTCCCAACTGTGCTGAAAATCGTTTTTTTTAAAAACATTCATGTTTCTATCTGGCCAGTAAATTTTCGTCTTGGGACAAAGTTAGAACATAAGACGGATCTCTTCACTAGGTTGCCTGAGGCAGAGAACTTTCTCTTCCTTTGAGGACAGTTTTGAGGTGCCTGTAACTCAGCTGAAGGGGGGGGAGGGAACAGTGTTTGCGAGAGTACTAATTGATAGCGCTGAAGAAGGTTCGACAAACCTGACTAGCAGGCAGTGGATTGTCCAAAAGGTAATACAGTGCCTATAATATTTCAATAGAAGTTTTTCGTTTAAATTCAATTTCAAACTCTTACCCTTGACTGTAATGTCTATGGCATCCTATAGTATTGTATATAGAGCGTAACTTATACTCAATATAAAGTTCTCTAATACATTTGAATAAAAAACTTCACACCAAGGTTGCTATTTTTAGAGATTCTCTTCCTTTATCAGTGAATAGAAAAAGAGTTTTGTAACATTTTATGATTTCGAAAACGTATTGAGAGCAGGAGGAAGATAAATATATTTCATTTGGATTCCAGGACATGTGGAAATAGCACTGCATCATGCTGCTACTGCAGCAAAGTATTCTTTTGTGTTATGTATACTTACCACATTGAAGTATTCATACACCGAATTTAAGTTAACAATTTATGGGCCGCTTGTGGCAAAACACTTTTGGCAGTTTATAGGCCGCTTGTGGCCAAATAGACTTTTAGCAATTTATAACTGGAATGAGAAAAATGAACCTCCTCATTCCTCCCCACCCGTTGTTGGCTAACAACGGAAATATACTTGCTTTTACTTTTGAATGTTAGTAGTGATATTGAGGTTTCATTTGCATGAGTAGCCTTCTAATCCATTACTGAAAATATCCGATCATTCACAAACGGCAATTAAAACTGAGATGCGGTAAGTTGGGTGATTCGGATACTGAATGTTGGCACATTACAACGATGTTTTTGGAACTTCGCAGTTCTTGGAATTTGTTATTTCAATACCTAGGCTGTCGCATACATTTTTAGCTTGTGTGATCTTGGTTTTAAGAACTCTAGTTGTCTAGCTTTTGATCTATCTTTTTCGGCAGAGTTGAATCAATGTCTGTTCACTCAAGTGTATTGCACTGACAAAGTATCCAAATGGAACACTCGTGTAAACTTGTTTAGACAAACAGGTGCTAGTGTTTATTCCAAGGGAAATTTCAATTAAAACGTATATGAATGTTATTAATAAATAAAATTCAAAAACTTAAGAAGGTATATTTGAACTGTAACAACGAAGTAACTTCTGTGATTCAATCACCAGGCCATTCTTTCTACTTTCCAATTACGCAAGTATTGCTGCAAAGAGTCTCTTAAAAAAAGAAAGACACTGATCACTTGCAGTTCACACCATCAGGTCTCGCACATCTTTTTGACCTCTTGTTATCTTTGAGTTACTAGAAATACTGTTTATTTTATCTTCTGTAGAAGTTCTTGTGCGTTTCGGGACTCGATTACGAGAAAAAGAAGTGCATATTTCAGAGATGAAATCCTAAAGACGTTTCAAATTGCACTGAATTTTTAGAAAGAGTCTGATCTAGCAAGATTTTCTAAGTTTTCGTTTACTGCGATGTTTGAAGAGCTTAGTGATAATCATTCGAATAAACAGAATTTGACTCCCTCGGAATTCGCCTTAATTGGACGAGGTTCCTCACTATCTTGGACTCGTTCTTAAACTTTTCAGCGAGTTTTACTTTAACGCAGAATAGCGAGATCTCATTCAATAATTAACGATTTGTCATGCTTTCCCTGACGATATCAGAAACCGGCAACAACATGGAATAAAGATTCTCATCTTAAAGTAAAGGAGTATTCACCTCAATCACCCCCAATCGCGTACCCTTACCACAAAGGTGAGAAACTGATTCTGTTTGGAAATATTTAATTTACAATGGTTGACATATGAAAAAAAAAAAAAGTTTATAACTGTCTAAGAAAAGCTTCAGACTAACTTTTTATGTTTTCATTCTGTTATTATATCTATCTCGTATACATTTAATTTTTGGACGAAAGAGATAATACGTAGTTCTTCAAAACCTGTCCCCTCCATTTGGCTCGAATAACCTAAAGAAGACTTCAAAAAATTCCGTCATTTCAGCTGGATTGATAAGTTCCAATACGTCCAGAGTCACATTGAGCCCCTTAATGCACGACTTTCCTCGAGCCACATAAACGGTATATGTCCAATATATTGGTTACAAGTTTTTCTCTACTTCCTTCAAATTTTTCTTATTTGGAGTGTCCAGTATGTTTGTCCTATGCTTCGATTTTTTTATTTCTTGAATAACGGCGTGAATATATATTTTTAGCGAGAACGATAGAGTAGATATGATAGATAGATAGAGATATATCGAGAGAGAGAAGATATATTGGTATGAGTGTTGTTTATTAGATAGAAGAGAGAGATAGAGAGATGAGAGAGGAGATAGAGGAGAGAGAAGAGGAAGAGAGAGGAGAGGAGAGATAGAGGAGAGGAGGGAGGGGGGGGGGCGGCGGGAAAGAGCAGGGGGCGAAGGCGAGAACATAGATCGCGAGAGAGGGGGGGGGGCGGGACCCCGCGCCAGCTGCCCGCAGCCCCCCACCCCCCCCGGGCGACGCCCCGGCGGCCCGACAGGCCAGGGGAAGCGGCGATCGGTCCGCCCAAGGCGTAGTGCGAGATAGGGGCAGGACGGCGCGTGGGAGGAGGACCAGGAGAGCGGGCAGGGGGGCAATAACCACAGGGGCCACGGTGAGGCGAATCGGGGCCGAAGCGCCAAGGCGGCCCAACATGGCAAGACAGTTTCTAGGCGCCACCAATAGCAAAGGCCCGGGCGGAACAAAGGGGGGACGGAGCGAAGAGGGGCGGGAGAAGACGCGGCATGCGGAGACAAGGAGAGGGACCCGACCGGAGGGGGGAAACCAGGGAGAGCGATGAGAAGGAGCAGCCAAGGGACAGAGGCAAGGACCAGCGGGGGGGCCAAACGCGGGGAGCCGCAAGCGAAGGGGGGGGGGAGGAGAAGCACGGCGGCGCCGGCGGCAATCGACGTGGACGGTGCGGCGCAAAACACGGGGAGCAACAGTCCGACGCCAAGGGCTATTATGATGATAGGAACACGGGGAGAACAACAACAGAAAAGCACGCGAGACACGGGAGGGGGGGCGGGCCAGGGGCGGGCCGAGCAGGGGTCACAAGACGCGGAGGCGAGGCGTGGGACGAGCCACGAGGGAAGGCGGAGGGGGGGAGCAGGAGCGGGGAAAAGCAGGAGGAGAGGGGAGAGAGCGCGAGGGAGAACGCCAGCGGAAAGGCGACAACGACAGGGACAGGGCGGCGGAGGAGGCGGCACGGCGGGGGCCCGCGGGCCAAGCGGCGGCGCCGCGGATCCGGGACCGTTCCGGCGCGAGCAAGAGCGGGGCGAGGGCAAGGGGCCGAGGGCAGCCACAGCGGCCGGGGGGCGGGGGGAGCGCAAGAAATAGGGCGAGCGGCCGCAAAGCGGGGCGCAGGAGGGGGAGGGCAGCATGGGAGCAAGAGCAAAAAGGGGCGCAGGGGCACGGGGGGGGGGAGAGAGGCAGGGGCGGGGGGGGGGAGGCGGGAGGAGCAGACGGGGCAGGCAAGCGCAAGAGGGGGGGACAAGATGCGGGGGGGCGGGGGGGGTAAGATGGGCGGGCGCCAAAGGAACAGAGGGCGAGCAGAGACAAAAAGGACAGCGGCGCGGAAGGGGGGCGGGGGCAAGGGAAACGAAAACACACGCCAGCCAAAAACAGGCGCCGAGAGAAGGCATGGGGGGGCACGAAGAGGGGCGAGCGAGGGACCAAAGGACTGTAGATAAACTCAAAGGGCCACGAGGACGGCCAGAGGAGACAAAGGGAGAGCGACAAGGGCAATAGGACAAAGACGGGCGAGCTACCACGGGGGCGTTTGCTCGCCACCGGAACGAACAGCCAAGATGCTTCGCAAGATATGTCGCTGGTTGGCACCGGGCAAGCGGCGGCGCAGGCAGCGAGAGGAGGGGGAAGCGGGCGAAAAGGGCGTGGGCGAGCGGGGGGCACAGGCGGAAAGGGGGGGGGGGTGGGTATAGAAAGGGAAGCGGTAGGCGTGAGGGGCAAAAGAAAAAGGAAAAAAGCCCCACCGATAGCGGGGCCGGGGTAAGAGGAGAGAGGAGAGAGAGGAGAAAGAAGAGAGAGAGAGAAGAGGAGAGAGAGAGAGAAAGAGTAGAGAGAGAAGAGAGAAGAGAGGAGAGAGAGTGATAAAGAGAGAGATTAGATAAAATGAGAGAAGAGAGAGAGAGAGGAGAGGAAGAGATGATGAGAGAGAGGAGAGAGAGAGAGAGAGGGGGAAGGGGGGGGAAAACCACAACGAGGGCAAGCCAGCAGGGCAAAAACGACAAGAAGCGACAGGAAAAAGGACAAAACGAGGGAGGAAGCCGGGCCACGGGTGGGCGGAAAGGGAAAAAAAAAAAAAAAAAAAAAAAAAAAAGGGGGGGGGAAACCAAAGAGCCCCGAGGGAACGGAGGATGAGATAAATTTGGAGATGAAGAGAGGAGAGAGAGAGAGACGAGAGAGAGATGCGAGAGTATTAGAGAGTAGAGAGAAGGAGAGGAGAGGAGAGAGATGAGATATAGAGAGAGAGGAAGGCGGGACAGGGAAACCAGGCGACACAGGGGCCGCGGCAAGAGAGGCCGGGACCGGGAGGAGAGCGCGGGCCGCGAGGGGGGGCCGGGAACAGGGAAACGCGACAGGGGGGGCGGAAGCAGAACATGGGAGGTGGGGAACTTTCTGCGGTCAGCGAGAGGCGGAGGCGGCAAGGAAAGGGCGGCGCTGGATTCGGCACGCCTGGGGAGAGGAGATAGAGAGGAGAGAGAGAGGAGAGAGAGAGAGAGAGAGAGAGAAGAGACGAAGAGAGGAGAGAGAACGAGAGAGAGAGAGAGAGAGAGAAAGAGAGAGAGAGAGAGAGAGAGAGAGAGTAGAGAGAGAGAGAGGGCAGCGGCGCCGAAGCAGCAACGGGCAGGAGAACGAAAGAACAGAACAGCGACAGGAAAAGAAAGAACAGGGAGGAAGCAGGAGACATGGGGAGCGAGGAAAGAAAAAAAAAAAAGAACGAAAGGAAAAAGGGAAAAGGGGGGAAAAGGGGGGGAAAACACGGGAGGGAGAAAAAAATAAGTGAGCGGGGGGGAGATAGTAGAAGTG
>JABUQX010026862.1:15000-30000 GCA_015478945.1 Trachelipus rathkii
CGAATAAAATTATTTTCAAATTGTATACCAAAGAATCGGTCAAAGAATCGGTACAATTTTGCCGATTCCGATTCCGATTCCGATTCCGATTCCGATTCCTGAAAAACAGCCGATTCCTCCGATTCCGATTAATCGTCCCATCACTAATATATATATATATATATATATATATATATATATATATATATATATATATATATATATATATATATATATATATATATATATATATATATATATAAATAGTAAAAAACATATTTATATATAATTCTTTTCTCTTAAATATCAATTTGCTTTATTATTTAAAACGAAGAAAGGAATACAACAGGATAGACCTCGAAGATATATCGTGAGTCGGGGTCTCTCGGCTTCAGTGGACGACGTGGGGGACTTCGTCCCCCTCTCTGACCCCCGTCGGCTCGAGCCCCCCTAAAATTGAAGTTCAACGACATATAATTTCATATTATAGAGGCAATATATATATATATATATATATGATCTTTTCCGTTTAAAGGAAAAAAAAAATATCTTTTTAAAAATCGATTTTAATATAAAAAAATTTTTTTTTTTTTTTTTTTTTTATTTTTAACTAAAATTTTACCAGGATTCAAAGAATGCATTCATTTTAACTGTAGCTATAGTTGTAGTAGTTTTTTTCAAGATTGGCTTTCTTCTACAGGCTGGCATATATATATATATATATATATATATATATATATATATATATATATATATATATATATATATATATATATATATATATATATATATATATATATATATATATATATATATATATATATATATATATATATATATATATATATATATATATATATATATATATATATATACAGTGGCGTATCCAGGGGGGGCCATAGGGGCCATGGCCCCCCCCCGAAATTTTTTAGACACTAAAATTTTTTAAGTATTATATTACTTACTAATGAGATAACATTGTGGTGTCAGTGTAAAACAATCAATCTGTTATTTTAAGGGTATAATATCAAGTTGCTAGTGAATGGTTATAGTTTTGCACTTTGTGTTTAATATTTTTTGTTCTTGTTGTTGTTCAATTTAAAAAAATAAAACAAATATATGAAAAGAAGAACAGATGTTAGAGACTTTTTCGACAAAAGAAGTAAGCACTATGTTAATGAAGATTCATGTTATTGAAAGAGTGAGGTTCTCGGACTTGAAGAATCAGTTTCTCCTTGAACTTTTGTAACTGCGATAGCAGCTGAAAATTTCAAGTAGACGGTGATGTTTTTCCTTCACATGCGTCTATAAGTCAGGCTCAATCAAGGAATACAGAAAGAATTGTTCATCCCAACGATATTGGCAATTTCATAGGTACGGTATCTAGCAATAAGGAAAATGTGAAAATATTAAAATATCTCTGGAAACCAGATTCAAAATATATATTTTCTGCTCAGAAAGGCAAAGGTCGGGAAAGAATATTTTCAAAGAAAGTAAACGATGATATTAAGTGGTTGCTTCTCTGATAAAAATGTTCTGGGTTATTATTAATTGCCTCTTATTTGGCTCTAAAAAAAGTAAGAAAATACCAGAATTGGGTGTTTGTCCTTGAGACATGTTAAAAAACTTAAAAGCTAAATAGATCTTTTAAGAAACACAGAGGCGCGCAATATCGCAAAGAATCGGTAGAAAAGAGATTTGCTGTAGAAAAGAAAGCAGGTTCAAGGAAAAATAGATAGCATCGACAAACAGATTTGACAGTCAGAAGAAAGGTGGCCGAGATAGCGGTAAGAAAGCGGCTCATCAAGTGTGATAATTCATTCTATGTCAGCAATATATCAGTATATCATCTTCTCAAGCAAGATATTCTCTATATAAAATATTTTCACCTTAAATTTTTTAAGATATCGCTAATGATGGAACCATGTTCTTTCAGAACGTTTAAAAACTAGTCTTTAGAAAATGCTATACTTCCAGTTTCACAGTCAAAATGCTCTAATTCAGTCATTTGCGCATCTCGTTCACCGTAAGGTGTGCAAAAACAAAATAAAAGTAAATTTTTTACTGTTTTAGCCGATGAGACGACTGATGTCCCAGAAGGAACAATTTTCTTTGTGTGCGTTACCTTTGACATTGATACTCTTACTATCCACAAAGAAGATTTTTGTGTTTCGTCTCAGTAAATGATTTGACAGGAACAAGTCTTGCAAAATTAATTGAAGAAAAAGCAACTGAACTTAGTTTGGATATGATTAATGTAAGAGGACAGAGTTATGACGGTGCAGCAGCAATGAATGGTGAGTTCAGGATGTTCAGAAGTGAAAGTAAGGAAAAATGTCACCAAGTATTTATACTCATTGCTTTTGCATTGCTTTAATTTATGCCTCTGAATACGCTTCTAAAGTTCAAAATATTCCAAGAGTTCAATTGGAATAATATCAGAATGTTGTACATTTTTCTTGCAAGTGCTAAGAGGACAAAAGTTCTTGAAGAAAAAATAGAAGAACTTATTCCTAAGAGTAGCAAAATGGGATTGTTTGCGAAACTCGCTGGTGCTAACCACATGAATCGGTTTTATTATTTTTAAAGAGATGCAGCTCGATAATAGCAACTAGAACTAAAATCTTGAGTGGAGATAACACTAAAAAAAAGCTATCTTAATTCTAAACAATATTTATAGTGAATTTTTTCTGGTTTCTTCATTTGTTTTAAAAATATTAAGTTTAACATACAAACTAACAAAAGTATTTTATACACACATTATGATTTTGTGAGTGCATATAATGAAGTGAAATCTAGTTAAAACTAAACTTGAAGCCATCAGAGAAAATGCAACATTAGAATTTCAGTAAATTTTTGGAAGAATGTGTAAGCGCATCTGAATCTGAGCTGGAGTATTGAAATTGCTGTACCAAGAATTAACAAAAAATACAGACCCAACATTCTTACTTCCGACCTACAGACGTATTACCGCACATCCATTTTATACCATTTTTGGATGTTTTAATATCAGCATTAGGAGAGAGGTTTTTATAAAAAAATTATATCTTCCTTTCAATTTGTCATACCGAACAGGTATTGCTGTGCCATATGAGAAGATAAAATATTATGTAACATTTCACAAGCCCAAATGAAGATTTAGCAAAAGCAGAATGGGATTTATGGAAGTTGAAATGGCATCCACAACACAGATCGTCCAAAAACAGTAATATGTCCAAATATTTTTACATCTTGTTGCAAATACTGAATTTTACACCCGTGTCTAATGCTTCAGTGGAAAGAAGCTTTTCAACATTATGACTTCTGGAAACCTACTTGAGAAATACTTTGGAGATGAAACACTTACTTTACTTGCCCTCCTATACATACATCGAAATATTGACATAAAAGCTAAAGATTTTAGCAATTTATATAAATTATTCCCATTTTTTCTTAGAAATTTATTATTTTGTCCTTCCACTATATATATATATATATACTATATATATATATATATATATATATATATATATATATATATATATATATATACATATATATATATATATATATATATATATATATATATATATATATATATATATATATATTATATATATATATATATATATATATATATATATATATATATATATATATATATATATATATATATAATATAATAATATATATATATATATATATATATGCTAATATATATATATATATAAAATAAAAGAGGTATTGCAATGGCACAATATCACTCCGCCATAATATATATATATATATATATATATATATATATATATATATATATATATATATATATATATATAATAATAATATATATATAATATATATATAATATATATATAATATATATATATGTTATATATATATATATATATATATATATATATATATATATATATATATATATATATATATATATATATATATATATATATATATATATATATATATATATATATATATATATATATATATATATATATATATATATATATATATATATATATATATATATATATATATATATATATATATATATATATATATAAATTCCAGGGTAAAATTACAAATACGGAGTTTGACACACACTTCCATGCTGAAATTTATGTGGAAGGTCGACTGATTGACAAAAAAGACTTTACATATGAATATCCGAATATAGTTTTAACAACAATGGCCTTGGATCCCGATTTTAATAAGGTTAGTTGTGATTCTTAGATTTAAATTTTATTTATTTCTCACTAAAATATTCAAGCCGCTCGATATATTTACAACAAACGGTATTCTATCTATTTTTACTCTCTTGGCATTCATCGAGACTTTAAAAATAAACGTTCACAAATGACGGAAACTCGGCAACAAAGCTAATTTTTCTGCCTTAATAAAAGGAAAAATTAGTTTTGGAAAAACACTAATTTCTGGTGGTAACAAATATGTAGAATATAGAGAGTTAAAGGCAACAAGTCTAATCTTGAATGGGTATGCATATTTTATAAACGAATAAAAACTTTTTTTTTACCTGTATCTTCATTTTTTTAAAAGAAAACTAACGATAATATGTGTAAAAGTGTGCATAGTAATCTGCATTTGTCTTCTCCTGAACGTATCACAGAATATATATATATATATATATATATATATATATATATATATATATATATATATATATATATATATATATATATATATATATATATATATATAAATATATATATATATATATATATATATATATATATATATATATATATATATATATATATATATATATATATATATATATATATATATATATATATATATATATATATATATATATATATATATATATATATATATATATATATATATATATATATATATATATATATATATATATATATATATATATATATATATATAATATATATATATATATATATATATATATATATATATATATATAAGTAGTAATATAACATGATGCCGGCCCCACCCTTTTCGATATGAAGGAATGAGGTATCGGTCTGAAACTTGGAATATTAATCTATTAATTAATAAACGGTACCGACGAAGTTCTCAAGTCGCTAGGATGTATATAGGGCCTCCCCGAGAGCGAACGCAAAATATTGCGCTTACGCCCTTGTTGCTGCTTCCGAGCGAGCGAAGATTAGGCCTAATGGTTCCCATTCGAGCGTGATGACGTAATCTCGTCGTAGACGAGATTACGTACCCCTGCGTCCCCCCGTAAGGGGGGACGCTGCCCCCTAAAAATTAAATTGATCGTAGAAGGCTGAAATTTGGATAGTGTATAGAAGAAGGAGAAAGGAGTCTGAATCTATAGAGTTTGAGTTGACAATGGCACCGGTGCTGGCTCCGGTGCGGTGCTGGGATAGTAAATATTGGATAGTGTATAGAAGAAGGAGAAAGGAGTCTGAATCTATAGAGTTTGAGTTGGCAACGGCACCGGTGCTGGCTCCGGTGCGGTGCTGGGATAGTAAATATTTGTATAATAATACAATATAGGTGTTAAAATATATGTTTATAAGGATGTAGATCTCGACTATGGGTGTTTGAGGCTCCCTCATGGCGATGCGGGTTGTGTCAGCAGGCCCCCGGGTCGGCGCATGCGCGATCCGGCGCGAAACAGGCGGATCCGGTGCGGTGCTGAGCTAATAAACATTCGTATAACAACAATGTTGGTGTCCTTATATATGTTATCGAGTCTGTAGATTTCGAAAATAATGGTGTTCTATTCTTTTTCTTTTAATAAATTTTATAATTTTTTTTTTAGCTTTTACGAGTGAGCTTTTGTTTTCAACTTAATTTTTCAAAAATTTATTATTTTTATTATTTTTTTAATTTATTTTTGTTTTTACCAAAAAATTTTATGCTTTTCATGTTTATAACGTAAAAATTTACGTTTTTACATACCCTAAATCAGTAAATCAGTAAATCAAACCATCATCCAACCACCCTTCTGTCCATCCGTGATCTATTGATCTATTGATTCAAGTCATATTTTTTATTAAAATTGTTATGTTTTACATACCCTAAATCAGTAAATCAGTAAATCAAACAATCCTCCCCACCCCCTCCTACCCATCTATTGATCTTTTGATCTATTGATCTATTGATCTATTGATTCAAGTCATATTTTTTTTAAATTGTTATGTTTTACACACCTTAAAGCAGTAAATAAGTAAATCAAACAACACTCCCCACCACCCTCCTACCCTGCTATGATCTATTGTTCTATTGATTCAAGTCATATTTTTTCTTTAGTATGAATAAGTTCTTTGAATAAAAGCAGGAAAAAGAAAACAAGTTTTTATTTTAAAGCCTTTATAACATAAGTGCAAACTACATAATCGTTAACATATAAATTTTTAGCATCAAATATATTTACAAGTTTATTAAAAGAAACATTATTTAAAAAACATATAATGAAATAAATACAGTATACACCACATAAATTAGACCTGATAGGTTGTACAGGAAAACATAAGGTCTTAACATATTGAACATTATTATATTTTAAAAAAGATGTTACATAATGATTACTAAACATAAAATCTAAATGCAGAGAGTCAAGGAAATATACAACATTATTTTTATTCTTATACACGGCTATCCAATGTCCATTGCTCGAAACATCCCTAGGAGAAGTGTTGAAGATAAGACCAGAGTCGGTATCCAATTTCACAGAACTGAGTTCATTACATGCGAATACCCCTAAAAATCTTCTTTCGTTTCCGAAGGCGTTTAATATTTCTTCTTCATTCATCTTTAATAATTCAAGATTATATTTCGTACTCTGTCAATCTCTATGATTTGAGGATACCAGAACTGAGATTGAGGATGTCAAACTTTGTGCAAATTTGAGACTCAACCCTAATGTTCCTTTTCTTAGGATATTGAGATGATAAGCATTACAAGCTGAAAGATCAGCAGTGAGATCGTATGCATATAAATTACTGTTTTCGGCATAAGTCTTGAGATCAACACCTGTACCGTTATCGCTGCAAGATACAGTATTGGCAAATAAATCGTAAAAAGGACGCGAACATAATGATAATCTAAATCTAAATCTCATAATCACGACCGTATGGTTGACCATTTCACGTGCAAACTGATACCTCTAAGGCCGAAATGGGTAAATTTAAAGGCAGACTTGTTATAGTTTCCAGAATAAGCATCGTGTTCTACAATTCCTATTATTACCTTCTGAGGTAAGCTACCATTGACGATGTTAGGTATATTAATACTCGATAATCCTTGAGTAAAGTTAAAAATTTTAGTCTCAATTCTCTTGATTGGATATTTTGCTGTATCGGTCAAAAGAGATTTCTCTATTTCCATATGTTTAATGGGGGATAATTTCACTTTACGTATATAAAGATAAGCATCCAGTAATTTAAAGATAGGCTTTGGTGCAGTAGTTGTGGCTAAAACAGCGCTTTTAACATTAAGAGCAAATTCAGGTGTAGATCTGGTTAACCTGATACGTGTTGCGGGTGTCCACTGATGGTAGAATAAGTCTTTCTTGAGAGAATATATCGCCATTTAAACGACCGTAAAATTCATGTGTTATTTTAGATTTACCAGCATGGGTTCTGTGGTTCTCTGCATCTTTTAAATTGTAATATCCACATGATTGCAGATGAGACTCCTTCGCATCTTGAGAATAATTTAGTAAAGTTTCAATATAACTTCGATAAGGGTAACTTGCAGCTGATGCTCCTAGAGATGTTTCATTTAAAAATACCTCAAGTTGATTAAAACACGTATACAGGAAATTTGTCTCAGTGGATACTATGTGATCGGTTCCTGTGAGATCTGAACCATCTTCGTTTACTAACTTAGTCTTCAGATATAAAAACACATTCGAAGGGTCAAGATATTGATCAGAAGTGCCAGGGATATTGAATTCGAGAGGTACATCTGTATTTGTGATTGCGTGAACGGGATTAATACTAATAAAGTTGGATTCACTTACACTGATCTGTGTAGGGTTCACTGAGAAGAGATCCAATTCACTCTTACAACAGTCTGGGCTAGAGGGATGGAGGAAATGCATCTTGCTGGTACAGTCACCCGACGTATAATGAGGAGAGATTTGTTTTAACATTCCTTATATACGAAATAGTTACAGGTTGTCACTGTTTATGTAAAAAAGTTACCACTTATCATCGTTATTAAAGGGCAAACACATCAATACACTTTTTCTTTAGTGGTCCTTTCCTATTCCTCTTTATAGTTTTTTTTTTACGGCGACCTACACCTTGACCAGTCATCTTACGCCGTATTTTTTATTTAATATCATCTAACATTTCATCAGAGGCATCGGCTAGACGACGTTTTACAGCTGTTCGTGGGTCGATACCACCAATAATATCCTGGAAAGTATCTATACCTGTCCTAGCTGCTTTTTTAACGAGGTATTTGCCGCCTGATTTAAACAAAGGGATAGCCCGTCTGAACAGCGATGCAAAATCCACGCCATATCCCTCTGCATTCTTGAACCCCTGAAGACTCGTTTTCTTTCCATTATTATTATTTAACGGAGCTTCCTTCTAATGTGTAATTTACACACTGCTGTCCCAATCATGAATGGGTATGAATTACCTTCCACATCTCTTATATAAATACGAATCGAATTCAGTTGGGTCTTACTCAAAGGTAAGTAGTGAACATTAGGAAAGCTTATAACTCTATTACCTTTAGGAAAATGAACTACTCTTAACAAAGAGGCTTTAGTATTCCCTACATACTGATGGTCTATAATATCTGTATAAACATAGGCCATACCAGGATCTTGAAACATCTTAGAAGGCATGCATACAAAATGTAATGAACTCTCGGTGTCATTTTTTGAGACATACTCTTCCATCGTTGGTATATAACGTATTAGATCCTTTAGAGATGGTTTGATATCGTTATTTCTCAATATTGAGTCTGCATGTGAGTAATTACATTTACGAAACCAGGCTGAAGAATGGAAAATAAATAAACTTCTATCTTTCAGGTTCACATGAGTTTGTGATTAACACGTTATCTTCGTTAACGGTTTTATTAACAAGAAACACTAAATCTTTACATAACTGACTTGTTTCAAATTTTTTGTTTAAGGCCATGAACACATCAGTAACCGATTTGTAAAGACCCCGACTTATGAAATATTTTTCATAGAAATATTCTTTTTCATCATGTTCGATAATGTCTGTATTAGCGTTAATTTTTAATACATTTTTAACATATTCAACGCTTCTAAATATTATAAATGCCGAGGGGGACTCTAATATATTCTCAACAGATGCGTCAAGAATTATTTCACTTAATCCTGCTTCGTACATTTCTCGATCAAAAGTTATAGGGTTCAATAATTGGGTTGTATAGTCTGATATTTTATTAGCAGGATGTAGATCCATAGAGGCCGAGGAAGGTAGCGTTAAATAGAAATGATCGTCGGTAGACATGCTTATTGTTTCACAGATACTTATTTACGGGTTAGACTCTTTACACTATCGGACTTGTTAGACTCTTTACACTACCATGTGTGAATTGGTAAGGGTTCCCTTCGACATCTCTTATATACACTCTTACTGTTCTAAATTGAGCATTATTCAGAGGTATATAGTGTACACTAGGAAAACTTATAACTCTGTAATCTTTAGGAAAATGTATCACTCTTAGTAACTGAGCCTTAGTGTTTCCAACATACTGGGGTTCTACAATGTCGCTGTAAACATATGCTACACCAGGATCATGTAACATCTTTGAAGGGTCACATACAAAATGTAATGAATCATCGGTGTTGCTTTTTGCTACAAGCTTATCTAAATACTCTTCCATCGTGGGGATATAATGTATTAATTCATTTAGAGGCGCTTTGATATCGTTAATTCTCAATATTGTATCATCACGTAAGTAACTACATTTACGAAACCAGTCTGAAGTGTGGAAAATAAATAAACTTCTATCTTTCAGGTTTACTAGAGCTTGAGACTTTAAGGTGATTAACACATTGTCCTCGTTGAATGTTTTATTAACTAGAAATACTAAATCTTTACATATGCGACTTGATTTAAATTGTTTGTTTAAGTCTACGAACACATCAGTAAGAGATTTATAGAGACCTCTGTTTATTAAATATCTTTCAAAGAAATATTCTCTATCGGCTCTCTCGATAACATTCATATCTGTGTTAATTTTTAATACGTTTTTAACATTCTCAACACTTCTAAATATTACAAATGCCGTATGTGATTCAGGCATATTCTCTACACGCGCATCCAGTATCATTTCGCATAACCCAACTTCGTACATTTCTCGTTCGAGTTTTATGGGACTCAATAACTCTGTAGTAAAGTCTGATATTTTATTTTCAGGATATAGATCCATAGAAGCCGATGACGGCAGCGTTAAATAGAAATGATCTTCACTCTCCATGTTCACAAAGTAAACTGATCAATGTTTCTTAATTTCGCTAGCATTTATATAACTGTTAAACTTCATTGGGTAACCTACCCATTTGACAAGATACTGTTTATTTTTACCTTTCCCTTTAGATCCTAATATTTTTCTATTTTATACTCGTGACTCTTAGGGTCAAATCGTATTTTCTGTATTTCTTGTTTATAGAATCCTCCTTTTATTTTTTCACCATCTAAATCCTCAAGATAGTATAATTTTAACCTGTCTCTCGGGAATTCTCTGATGGTATCTACTTTAAAAACTTCTCTCGACCATCCAGCTTCGTACCCTTTTCTGAAATTTTCATCAGTCCTGGATACTCTCACATAATCTCCTACTTTAATACCTGTGTTATCTTTTATTTTGCGTACAGGGCGACTAGGTACAGAGTTTTGTCTTCACCATCTCTACAGGGGTATTCTTAGGTGTTCTATAATAAGACCGATTATAGGAGTAAGCCAAGTCTAGTATATCGAAATATTTAAATATATTCATCTCATGAATACCAATGCATTCTTTCTTTTATAGTTCTTTGTACTCTTTCAACTATTAACAGAAAATGTGTTGTAGTACCCTATGTCATACTCTGTAACTATTTCTTGAAACTCTTTGCCTAAAAATTCTGTACCTTTATCTGTCCACATCATTTGAGGATATCTATTATCCTCATTTATAATTTCTCTGACTGCAGCAGCTACAGTCTTTGATTTTTTATCCTTTAAAGCCCTTAACCATAAGTATCTGGAATATACATCTATCACAAAAAGAATATATTGATACCCATCATTGTAAGATTTATATTTTATCATATCTGTCAAATCTAACTGCCATACGTTATCTAAATGTGGGGCTATGGTTTTCCGTGTCGGAAATTTTTTTCGTATAGGTTTATGAAGGGTAAAAGCATCCTCACCTTCTAAATATTTTTTCAATTCTTTTTTATTAATTTGAGGAAACTTTGATGCAAACCTTGAAAAACCACCGTAACTGTATGGCTGTTTCACATCAAAGTAATATTTATCGACCGCTTCCTTAGCCTCCATGATTCACAATGACATTAACAATAAAAATTTTATTCATTTATACTGAAAGGTGATATAAAAATCAGATGTATATATGAAGTATTTTATTTTTTAATTACAAAATAATATTAACTATTTTAAATTTCTACAGAAAGATAACATAGGTTATATACATAATTTTAAATTACAAATAATACAATCATATAAAAATTACAATAAATAATTAGGAACTAATCCATTTTGAAGCGATGTATGGTTTTTTTCTTATTCTTCCTACACTTGAACGTAATGTGCTTCTACTTATCAGCTTTAATCTATCCGATGCAAAAGAAGTACCAGAGGGACTCGTGTCAGGTCTAGGAGACATTGGAATATTATCCAGATCCGCTAATCTTTGTTTATTCTGGATTAAAGTTCTCGGAAAATTAATAGTCTGAAGTTCTGGTTTGATTCTGTTCCACCCTGTTACAGGAGCCTTCTTCCAATCACGCGAGAGATTGGATATCAAGTCAACAATATTCAATCCCGCTATTGTTTCTCCATCAATAATGATTTGACCGAGTTCATTCCATGTTGTCTTTTCTTAAATTTTCAGAAGCTAAACCACGTTTTCTTACTCCTCATTGTTAGCTTCCTCGAGTACATGTTTAGTATCTTCTCTTTTCACACTCAGTCTTAGTATCTGTTGCTGAAATTTGAACCTTATAGAATTAATTTGCAAACTTTGAAATCTTCCTTTATTTTTATTTAATGCTTAATCATTTCTCCATAGATGTGCACAGAGTTTAATATTTGATGCAGTTCCTTCTCGTAATTATTTATCTACTGTTCAACTTGCGGATCATATAAACTCAAGGCTGCTGTTAAAAGCAGTTGATAAGGTTTATAACCGATCTGTTTACCAGTTGAGGAGGGCAGTCAGTTAATTCGAACAGTTGTTGTTATTTATTTACTGTTGTTATTGTTGTGTAGGTAGGGTTCCAGTGTGTTATATTTCATCTTCTTATAATCACTGTCTGTAGGTAAAACCACTACCTTTATTCTTCATCACAGAGCAAACCACTTAGTTCATCAAAAGGGAGCTATGTTGGAGAAAAAGTAAGTGGAACACACCTCTCTCTTTCTGTAATAGCTTCTTTTTATTTTTAAATTTTCTTACATTACCCTCAGATTTTTAATGATGTTTTTCTATGACAAGCACAAGCTTCTGAGGTCTGTTTAAGAACATTTCTTTTATAGATTTAGGCATACTTCTGCTATACATTGTATAAATTGTATCACAATCAGTTTACATTTTTCAGAAGGTTTCAGGTTTTTAAATTTTCTCATAAGAGGTAAATAATCTGCTACTAGAGTACTCATTATTCAGGTATGTATACTGTCTCAATCTCGTTAGGTAAGATATTTGTACGCAGTAACACTCTATGCGTGTTCTTAGGATGAAGCTCACAGAGTAAATAACCGTGAGGTATAGATGTAACTTCTTTATATACTTTTAGGAACTCTTTACGTTGAGTAGGGAACATTTGGGTAGCTACAACATTGACCTGACTCATATCCCTTCTTTGTCCGAACAAGATTAAATACTGTGTGTTTAAAGACACATCCCTCATATACTTATTCTGATGAAAGATATTCTGCGTTATAAAAAATACTGTGATGTTTAAATGATGAGAGTAAACTGTGAAAGTTTCTGCTATATCCTCATTCAATTTATGCATCAAATCATCAAGGATTATAATTTTATGCCCTGGTAAACATTGAAGAGCTTTTATGTCATATAACCCTTCGTGAAATTCGATTACATCTTTGTAATCTTTAAACTTTTCTTGATAAACACTATGTTTAATAACATAAAGGTTTTCCCGCATCCTGTAGGACCAGACACAAGACATGTAGCAGGAGCGCGGAACATAAATTTACCAACGTCCATTCTAGATTGACACCTGAACACTAATGAATAAGAAAAGGTTTGCATTTATGTTATAAATGGTTCACTAGCTCAATAGAACAATAGATCGTGGATGAGAAGGATGGAGGAGGGGAGGATACTTGGGATCTGTGATTTACAGATTTACTGTTTTATGGTATGTAAAATATGACCTGAATCAATAGATCAATAAATCAATAGATCAATAGATCAATAGATCATAACAGGGTAGGAGGGTGGTGGGGAGGACAGTTTGATTTACTGATTTACTGATTTAGGGTATGTAAAACATTACAATTTTAATAAAAAATATGACTTGAATCAATAGATCAATAGATCAATAGATCATAGCAGGGTAGGAGGGTGGTGGGGAGGGTTGTTTGATTTACTGATTTACTGCTTTAAGGTGTATGTAAAACATAACAATTTTAATAAAAAATATTACTTGAATCAATAGATCAATAGATCAATAGATCAATAGATCAATAGATCAATAGATGGGTAGGAGGATAGGGGGTGGGGAGGATTGTTTGATTTACTGATTTACTGATTTAGGGTATGTAAAACATAACAATTTTAATAAAAATATGACTTGAATCAATAGATCAATAGATCAATAGATCACAGATGGACAGAAGGGTGGTTGGATGATGGTTTGATTTACTGATTTACTGATTTAGGGTATGTAAAAACGTAAATTTTTACGTTATAAACATGAAAAGCATAATTTTTTTTAGTAAAAACAAAAATAAATTAAAAAAATAAATAAAAAATAATAAATTTTTGAAAAAAATTTTGAAAACAAAAGCTCACTCGTAAAAGCTAAAAAAAATATATAAAATTTATTAAAAGAAAACAGAACACGTTTGCGTTCTCACTCAGGATCGTGCCTGCGGGCGCGTGGGCACGCGCACACGCCCATTTCGCGTCGGATCACGCCGGCGGGCGTGCGCATGTTTCGCGCCGGATTGCGCCGGCGGGCGCGCACACGCGTCGGCCCGGGGCCTGCTGACACAACCCGCATCGCCATGAGGGAGCCTCAAACACCCATAGTCGAGATCTACATCCTTATAAACACATATTTTAACACCTATATTGTATTATTATACAAATATTTACTTATCACAGCACCGCACCGGAGCCAGCACTGGAGCCGGTGCTAACTCAAACTCTATAGATTCAGACTCATTTCTCATTCTTCTATACACTATCCAAATTTCAACCTTCTACGATCAATTTAATTTTTTTAGGGGGCAGCGTCCCCCCAGGACCCCGGGTACCAAACTCTATAGGTTCAGACTCCTTTCTCCTTCTTCTATACACTATCCAAATTTCAGCCTTCTACGATCAATTTAATGTTTTAGGGGGCAGCGTCCCCCCTTTCGGGGGGACACAGAGGGACGTAATCTCGTCTACGACGAGATTACGTCATCACGATCGAATAGAAGCCATTAGGCCTAATCGTCGCTCGCTCGGAAGCAGCAACAAGGGCGTAAGCGACATATTTTGCGTTCGCTCTTGGGGGGAGGTACCCCCTATATACATCCTAGCGACTTGAAAACTCGTCGGTATCAAGCTTAATACCTCAGTAGATTATATTCC
>JABUQX010026862.1:35000-59514 GCA_015478945.1 Trachelipus rathkii
GCTGGTGTTGATTTAAAGTTGGTAAGGCTTGAAGAAAGGAAAGCTGACAGGAAAGCCAGATTGGAGGAAGTTAAGAGAAAAGAACAATCTACTACAGCAAACCCAAGAAAACGTAATTATTTTTTATTTTGTAATTTTTAAATAAATTTTCATTATTATTATTATTACTCAAATACTCATCTTTTGTCTGTGACGAAGTTCAACTCTCTTTCACAGAATGAACGAAAAAAGATTATTCCATTTAATACTATTTGTTTTTCTCTCTTCTCTTCACAGATGAAGAACAAATAGAGCTTTATTCGAGCTCTGATTCAGAACTATCAGAAGAAGAACCGATGGACACATTATACTCTCCTGTTTAGGACAGTGAAGATCTTCCGGAATCAGGAAACCAGGCTGATGTTGAGGCATGTGCTTCTGTCACCAAAAGAAAAAGACAAGGCAGTGGAACTCAAGTTGTCACTGAAAAACTATCCATGTTACTGGACAGATGCAACATTTCGAACAGGAACGCCATGCGAATATTATTTGAAACAGCTGAGGCGTTAGATGCTAACACTGAAAAAATAATTCTGAGCCGCAGCACTATTAGAAGACGTAGAAATTCATTCAAGTAACAAAGAGCAGATAAAATAAAAAATAAAATTCAAAATAAGAAATTGGAGGGAACAGTTGTACACTGGGATGGTAAGATGTTACCAATCATCCTCAAGAAAGAAAGTGTAGAGAGGCTGGCCATTCTTGTGAGCAATGGAGAAGAGGAGCAGCTTTTAGGGGTACCAGCTTTAGAGAATAGTACAGGATATTTCCAGTCAAAAGCTGTAGCTGAAAGTTTAAAAGACTGGGGGCCAGCGGAAAATGTAATAGCAATGTGTTTCGACACTACACAGTCAAACATGGGTCATGGTAAGGGAGCCTTTACTCTGCTGGAGAAAGCATTAGAAAAAGACCTGTTATATTTGGCCTGTCGCCCTCATATTTTGGAGGTGATCCTAAAAGCACTTTTTGATTGCAAAATGGGGTTAACCACTGATCCTCAACCAGAAATATTCAAGAGATTTCAGGTCTCTTGGTCTAATATAGACCAGACTCAGTACAAAGTAGGAATTGTGGACCAGATGAATAATCAACATACAGTTATTAAATATATCAAGACGAAGTAGGAGCCTTTTGCAAAGTGAGCTACAAGAACATCACCAAGAGCGATTATCTACGAACTACTCAACCTATGTTTGATTTTCATGGGAAAGTCTCGTCCGGAGAATGTAATTTAAGGGCTGAATCGGAGCAGTTCAGTCCACGCCGATGATATGGCAAAAGCCATTAATGCACTAAAATATTTTTGTTTCGAGTAGCAGTTTCCCATTAACAATTAGAAGCAAAATACAACTAGTTGAGGGACATCAAATTTTATTTATTTTTTATATTTATTTAAAATGTGGTTTACTGCTTTCAATGCTATCACAGCTCCAAACTCAGATTTTAAATTTATCAAAGATACATTAGAATACGGAGAAATTGACAGAGGTGTTTCGGAGAAAGTTTTACAGAAGTTCTTAAATCATTTATGGTACCTTAACCCAGAGCACGTTTGTTTTGCTTTATTTGATGAGAATGTCTCGGAAGTATTAAAAAAGAAAATGACCGAAAAGATTTTGTCTTATAAAGATGATAAAGATGATGAAGTTTGTCAGAGGATTGTGCGTGTAAAAATAAACAATGAAATGGTGAAGAGAATATTTCAAGGAGAAGACCTGTCCTATTTCATAACTGAACAAAGCCTGAGTTTTTTTTTTAAATATGTAACATATTAAACTTTCTACATGAGGATCCCAGTGTCTGGAATGACAATTTAGAATATCTGAAATGCTTTGGCCTGGTGGCACATTTAAAAGTTGTTAATGACACTGCAGAAAGGGGAGTTAAACTTATTCAAGATTACAGCCAGACCCTTACACACGACGAAGATCAAAGACAATATCTTCTCCAGGTGGTATCGGAATGTCACAATCTTTATCCCGACACATCTAGGACAACTTTGTCGACAAGCTTGTAATGTTCTTTAAATCTTTAAACTTTTTTGTACTATTTTCCTCTTTTCTAGGTTTTTCTTTTGTAAGTTAACTAAAAATAAAATTATACTTGAACTTTTTGGGAAAGGACTGATGAAAATAATAATAAGGAATACTTTTAATTATTTTGGTACTATTCTTTAGGTTTCAGGCTAAGAGCCAAGTAATCAAGTAATAGTATAAAAAATGCCTTATTTAGCCTACCTGACCTGAAATAGACCTAAAATTTCAGGTATATCTGCTAAACTATTATACCTAAAGCAAAAAGTATCAGCTTTAAAATGAGTACTTTCTTTCCTATCTACCTATAACGGTTCTCCTGCAAAAGCTAAAAATGTGAATTTTTTTGCCCAAAACGGCCATTTTTCCCCATAAAAGGACTAGACCTGGTATTTCAAGGATATCTTCTCAACTCTTATACCTAGAGTAACAAACGAGTACTCGTTTAAAAGCTAATAATACTATCTTTAAAATGAGCCCGTTATATTCTTTCTTACCTTATTGGTTGTCCCGCAAATGAAGCTAAAAATGGTCAAATTTTGGTCAAAAAATGCCATTTTTCCAAACTTCAGGCCAAATGCGGGACGGCTAAACCACCTCCGATCGAGCTGAAACTTTTAGGGGATCATTTTCTTTCTAATCTGCACACTTTTGGCCCATGGCCCGTTAACATTTCGAACATCGACGATTCTGGACCGGTCTATATATATATATATATATATATATATATATATATATATATATATATATATATATATATATATATATATATATATATATATATATATATATATATATATATATATATATATATATATATATATATATATATTCGACTCTAAAGCAATAAAGCAAGTATGCAAATATTATATCCCCTCCCTTTCTCCGGGGCAATTCTCTGCCATGATTCTATTGAACTTACTGCTTTACGTTATATGTGTTCATGTATTATGCCCTAAACATAATCATAAAAATATAAGTTCTTCATTATGCATACGAATAAACTGCTAACTTTAACAAAGATAACAGCTTCACTACAGAAAATTAGCTAACATACCCAAGCAAAACGGAACCAAATTCTAATCAATCACAAGCCTCACCCCTTCCATAAACCCGTGATTAATTGATTAAGGGATTAAAGTCATGATTAAGTGATTAAAATCCTAATTAAACTTAATTATTTGTACAACGTAACATAAAAATATGCATCATTTATGTTTATACCAATTTATTTTATTCTTTTCTATTAAAAATATCAACTATAAGGGATTAAAGTCATATTTAAGTATTATTGCGATACAAACGTTACATATGATATAAGTTATTTGTACGATTACAACATAAATTTTAGTATTTTAATGTTTTTAAAGTATCTAACATACCTTACGTACAAATAAATTGCTAACATTAACAAAATTCAATGCCTAATATCTGTAAATAGCTAACATCACCTTACAAAACTTAACTATTTCCACTTTTTCAACATTTCTCTAACACACCAGTGTGGGTGATAATTTTTATCATAGTAATAATATTTAACAAAACTTAACAAAAATTTATCATATACTAAAACCTAATATCATCTGACCAACGATAAATGCCTAACATAACAAAGTTTATAGCATGCTGTAAAACTATATAATATCACCTTAAATTAGAATATTATGTACGAATAAACCTGAAGGTTTTATATAATATATATATTTATATATAATATTTATATATATATTATATATATTATAATATAATATATATTATATTATAATATATATATAATATATATATAATTATATATATTATTATATATATATATATATATTATATATTATATATATATATATATATATATATATAGTATATATATATATATATATATATATATATATATATAAATTACAAAGAGACCTTTTTAACAGCATGAGATTTTATAAGATCTATTAATTTTCACAAGTTTTACTTTAAAAACAATGCGATAATGCCAAATTTCACTAGATTAGAAATAAAACTATCACAAGCAAGGATGCTTATTATAAAATCCATATAACATCCATACCTAACCTAACCTAACAACTTGTAACATGCATAGTCATATCGTTCTAACATTTTGACCCTATGAAATAGATTTCCAATGTCTCTCAGTACCGTGACAAAGTAAAACTAACCTGTAAAACCTTTACAATCGTCAATATCATAACATAAAACTAACACATTACAACAATCTAACATATTAAACACGAATCAATAACATTAAAAAAGCTTGTAAAACCTATCAAAGACACTAAACATTTGGAAGCTATGAATAAAACCTAACATTGGAAAACTATGAATAAGTTCTCAACCTAAACTATCATTTTATGCAGCAAAACTTAACCTACTCCTACTCTTTTTCTATTATATCATCAGCAACTAAAGAAACAAAACCATCAACAAAGTTTCCAACCTATCAAAGAAACAAACATTTTGAACTATGAATTGATGCTACAATTATCAAAGTGTCCAGCTTATCAAATATAAGGCCATTTTGAACTATGAACAAATGTGGTCATTACTAAAGTTCACTACCATATCTAACATTACCCCGCAAAAATTAACCTAAGCCTACGCTTCTAACATATCATTAGCAGCTAGCAGTAATATTTGACAAAACTTAACGTTTTCTAGCACACCTAGTATAACCTAACATATCTAAACTTACTTAACTACGAATAAATGCTAAAAAATAGCAAACTATTCAACATATCAATGACAAGGTATTTTTTTATATATAAATTTTTCATTTACGTTAAATAACAAATTTATATTAAGTAAAGTTACGTCCTTATGCCAAAGTAGCACATAACTCTGATCAATCTATATAGTTAGTATATACTATTGAGTTGAGGATGTGTCGATATGTGTATAATATTTAATTTATATATTATATATATATTATTTTAAATAATATATATATATTTAATATATATATTATATTAACATATATATATATATATAAATATATATAATATATATATTATTACTACTTATTAATTAATATATTAATATTTAATTATATATTTATTATATATATTAATATAATATATATATATATTATATTGACATATTAATTATTAATTATAAATATCTATATATATAAATTTAACAGTACATGTTAGGATATTCACGACCGGATGATTCGTAATCCGGTTTATATATATATTAAGGTAAGAGCGGAAGTAGGATCCTACCGCCGGAGGACTCAGTAGTCTCCGGCGAATTAAAATTTTACTTTTACTTCTAGTTATCACGTGTTTCTCAGGCTCGGCTCAACAATTCTCTCCTATACGGTGCCATATACTTATAAATATTAATATTTAATATCTTATGTTATATAAATATTAAGTATATATGATTTATAGGGCGTATATTATTAAATCATCCTACAGCGAGCTTAAATATAGATAAATAAGGATGACTGATAATTAGTATATGTTATATATTATATATATATATTATATATATTATTATATATATATTAATAATATTTATATAGCTATATATTAGCTTTAGAGATAATTTGTTGTAGATAGGATGAGGAGTCAGACTAAGATGTTTAGGGACGGCTTACAGTGAATGAATGCTAGTCATCGCAGAAATGGGGATGATTGCATATATGGAATAAATATATCTACTATTGAGTGCTAGTTACTAATTAGTAGCTGAACATCATATTACACTTGTATTTGAACTATGCTCTAGAGCAATTGGCTATTTCATTATCGTAAGTGAATTAATTATTGGGAAAAGAAATAGTAAGAAGAAGTCGACGGTGTGGGTTCGGCAGACTTTAGTAAAGTTTGATTAAATGTTGAAATGAAATAGTATGTTTTTAGATCTTGAGTTGTAGAGAGTCGAACAGTAAAATAACTCACTTTTGAGACGGCGTATTTATACATATTTATTTATTACTCTTCATAAAGGAAGTAACTGTTATTAATTGATACTAGATTAAGTGATTTAAAGAGAACAAATAGTCTTGATTGAAAAATATAGGGAGAGAGCCTGTCACATTAGTACTGGGACGCGGAGGCGTGAGGAGCGACGATAACGCGCGTGAGGGGCGTCACGTCTTTCCCTTTCTTCTGTGGTAGTAGGGGGCGTGGCGAGCGTGGTAAGCAACCTCCCGACGCGTAATGCGACCGGATTATATCTCACAATACAAGTTATACCGAAAAACGAGCTGCGGGGGTGAGTGGATATCCGGAGCCCTTCCAGGGTGGTGGAGCAATGAGAGGTCCTGAATGTCGCTGGATAAGAAGTTCCGCGCACGAATGACGGTGCAGCAGATCACTAAGGATCTGGCTTCTCCTCGTGGTTCTACTAATTTGGTAAGAAAATCTGTGTGATCCTACAATAACGAAGTACGGGTCATTGTAAATAAAAAAAAATTCGTTTTAGATAATGTTTAAAAAAGTCTATAGTAGGTATGTGACGTCTTATACGCTAAGTGAGCGCCCGAGAGTTAAAGATTTTGAATTGGGTGAGTCGATATGTAACTATTGTTCTTCAGAAAAGTGTCTAAAGTGAAGTAAAGAATGAGTTGATCTCGAACTTTCTTCCTGGACTTCCTTCACATCAGTTAGAGCAAGATAATGTACATGCAGGTACCTGGATGGTTATTAATTGTGGTGGTCGCAGGATGGTTCAAGTCAGGCCTCTTCCTACTTACTGTAACTAGGGTATTGGAACACAGCTACCGCAAGATCTGTCATCCTTCCGTGCGGCTCGTGAGCGGCATAATGGAGCGCGTCGATAATGTCTTGAAAGTTGAGAATGTCCTTATTATCATACAAGGATGATAAGAGAATATTAACGTAAAGAAATTGATGACTCCTCTTATTCTTAATTTATTCAAGAAGTAATTTGCTTTTATTGGAATATTAAATTAAATAAGTCAATTTTTATTATGGTTGTTTTTATTTCAAATTTATTTATACATATACGTGTGTATATGTATATATACTCTTATTAATATATTATATTTATAGCTAACTGTACTTTGTATAATTTATATATCTTATATATATATTATAGAGTATATAATTATTTTTACTGTATTTTTAACCTTTACTATAACGTATAAAATTTTTTCATGTTATATTAATCTTTTAATATAACTAGGAAATTTTAATAAAATATATAATTTTTAATATAATTTGGTAATAATTAGGATTATATAAATTCGGGAAATTTAGTGGTAAATAAATAATATATAATTATAATATATAATTATATATCTATATATATATTATTATATATCTATATATTATATATATATATTATATATTAATTATATATATTATATTATAATATATTATAATTATTAATATATTATATATATATGATATATATGTACTATATATATTCATAGTATATATATATATATATATAGCATACAAATATTGATATTTTAAAAACTAATATTTGTCTATATAAAATATCTATAAAGAAAAATATAAAAATTCTATAATCTATAAATATATTATGATATCCCTATCTCAGTCTTAAGAAAATATATTACTCCTCAATAAGTAAATTAACGATTTAGAAAAATTGTTTCCTATATTTATATCTTTTACTTAAATTCGGAAGATATATATACAGTTATATATGTATATATATATATAAGTATATAATATATATATATATAGTATATATTATATAATATATAGTAATATATATAATATTACTAATATATATTATATTAATTATATTTATATTAATTAATATATTAATCTATATATATATTTATAATATATATATATATTTTAATCTATTATATATATTATTATATTAATATTATATATATTTATTATTAATTATTATTTAATATATATATATTATATATATATTATTTATAATATATATTATATATTATATTTATATCATAATATATTATTTTTAATATCATATAATATATATATATATATATATATATTATATATATATATTAATATTATATATATATATTTAATATTATAAATATATATATATATATACTACTTAAAAGTATAATATTATAATTATAATTCGAATCTATATATATATATTATATATTATTAAATATTAAATAATATATATATATTAATATATATATAATATAAGGTAGTATTAGTATTAAATATTATATTAAATGAATGATAGTAGTAATGAATATATGTAGAGTATAGAGATTGTAATATATATTTAATATAACGGTATTATATGTTTATATATTATATATATAATTATATATAATGATATAATGTAGCTGTATATAGTATATTATATTAGATAGTATATAAGTACTATATCATGGTTTAGGTGCTGTTTGCAGGTATTCATATATGACTGCGTACGCGCTGTGACTATAAGTATATATATATTATATATTATAATATATTAATATCATAAATTAATTATTTATATATTTGTATGATATTATATAAAAGTCTTTGAAAATAGTTATGTATTAGGATTGTTAGGTTGCTCGCTCGTACTGTATATGTAGTATTAATTTATATATTAGTACTACTTGAATTAATATATTAAAGTGTATTATATTTATATGTAAATGTATATATTTAATGATAATGTAGGGCATAATTCAAATAATCAAACTTATTTGACCCGTTTTCAATAAATATTCAAGTATTTATTATATATATATATTAATATATTTATATTATATATATATATTATATATTTAATATATATATATATTAAATATAATATATTAATATATATGTATATATTAATTAAATAATGGATTATTCTAAAGGAATTTACAATACTGAAAATAAATAGGATCACTTAATGCAAAGGAATCATGATGTATATAAACAACACTGTTTATGGTTATTATAAAAAAAAAATAATTAATTTATATATTTAAACAAACATTAGTGTATTAATTATCCTACATATATTAAAGTTAGCAATCGTCCTTAGAAAACTTCATGTATAATACTCTTAGTGATGATACAAAATATATAAGTTTATATAAGTTCGAAGATTATATCAAACTTTCAGCCTATAATTAATTATAATTATAAGCAAGCATGTATGTTAAAACATATTCACCACTGAGGAACAGTTTTCGGAGACGGAGAAAGCGATTTAGATGCCACGGGTAGCAGGAAAATATATTTTTCCGATAGTCGAGGGGACTGACAGAGTACATCTTCGTGCAAGAAAGCTCTTCGCTTCTGAATTATGACAGACCTTTGTTTTAACATTAACTTAGAATGTATATAACCCACACAATGGTATTAAATTAATAGTAACTTAAAAATCGATTTTATAATATTTTTATCTAACACGTGGTTTCGTAAGTTAGATATACGTGTAGGCCTCTATTTTCTCGCGTCTGGTGCGACGACACGTTAATATTTTTTAATTGGATTAAAACTTTTGCATGAATACAATTTAAATTATTACGTAGCATGATACTCAATATTTGAATTGATGCATCATAATTGATTTACATTATAAAATAACATGTTGGTAGAAATTTTAAAAAATGTAATATATTACTTTAATATAATATTTAATATATGTTAATATTATTATGATATATATTATATTATCTATTAGGTACAGGTAAATTCTCATTCGGCCCTTACTATTTTTTCATATACTCAATATCTACCTACGTATTATACTGGAAGGCGTTCCCAGTGAGTAATTTATCCTCTATGGCTGTTACTTTACTGTCTCCGAATTATTCCCTATGCCTCTATCCGATGATTTACCACCTCACTATGATTCAGTTGATGCAATTGAGATTTTGAGATCTAATGTGAGGTATGGTATCATAGAGTGCTAGGTTGTGACCGGATGGCTAGTCCTATATACACCCGTGTTTATTATGAGAGAGATAGTGTGACTAATCGTATGAGTGAGGCTACTCATTTGTCCTCGTTCATAAGTCTATTAATATCCTCTGATTGCTTAATACTAAGTACGAATATTTCTCAGGTGACTGTAGGAAGGTCGGCATTGTACATGCCTGTAGATAAGAAGGGCAGCCGCTCTGTGATTACTACGAGACAGTATTGTTGACGATAGATGACTGAGGTCGTGCTGTGTATTATATATGAGTACTAAAATTAGTTTGGTGGAATACGTACGCTCTTAACTTATTCTACTTAGATACACGTGTGAACTTTCATAAACTGATTAAATAAATCATAAGTTGTAATTTTTGAAGTTAACCTCGTTTGTTGGGTTTTTGATGTTTGTTTTGCTGGGTATATATACTATTTAGCGATTTCATATGGGGTTATTCATTATTAAAGAGCTAATCATTCGGTTAAGAGATATGGGATTTGGGTTGGTAGTAATGGGTGCTTATAGCGACGATATCAAAGGTTTTCTTTAGATCGAGAGTATGGCATATGACGTATCAGCTTAGTCTCTAACTTAAACATATTACACGCTCAATCTCTCTTTACTGTCGCAACGTTGTGAGTTTGGCGCGTTACTATCCTCGTGATTGAATGCTCTTGCTATGTATGTCTCGGTTGGCTTGTATTTCCCCATTATTCCGTCGTTTACGGTATAGAGTATGAGTACGTGATCTAAATTCTCCTCAAGCATCCCATGTTCTCGTTATCGTCAGTTGGGTTTGATTAACCTCAAGGCGATCGTCGTGATCTTCATTTCAACTTTTGGACTCTCTAAGTGTTATGATCTGCATTCTTATCTACAGTCTCCTCTGAGGTACTGTCTTATGAATAAGTTGAATGCTCACATTATACTCAATTTCTACGAGTATCTAGTTCTACGCGCAGGCATGTCGTTAGTTCTAGACCTTCAAGAAACAATCGCTGAACTTTCATTGACTACATATTCACAAGTCTTCTGCTCTCTGTTTGCAATCTAAGAGATCTCAGCGCAACTCTAAGCTGATCTAGTTATTACTCGTTCTATTTGCAGGTCGGCTACTTCTGGCGCGATTCAATTTTGCACGGGTGGGCTAAGTGTGGCCGCCGCACCTTGCTAAATTTCAATCTTTGCAACTCTGACCTTTGTCTTATATGTCTCTACTCCGAGATCATATGATAACCTCATCATGATCATTTACTCGATATCAGATTATATACTCTGTACGACGGGTACTTGCTATGAATAGTATCATGCAGTGTATATACAACTACTAAATCACATTAGCATTTAGAGTTGATAAAGCACTATATTACATAGAAATAATTTGTCTTGGCACGCATAACTATAAATAAATAAATAGGATTTAGTGACATTAAATAAAGAGATAATGTGGGACATTACAAGTAGAATAATCATATAGATGGAATTAATTCTGTTCCAGATGATTTAATCAAGTGAGAGTAAGACAAACTTACTAATCTTTTATATTGTTATATCTAAGTCATAATAAGTCAGAGTCAATAATTAATAATAAATGGCAGATGATTGTTTAGAGAGGTGGCCTTATTTATATGATCTACCCTGTTGTGATTAATTAATGGAATGTACATAGAGTTACATGATTAATGAGAATCTGAGATGAGGGATGGCTTCGTACTCCACAATACGCTTAGCTATAGAATAAATTTAGAGTCAAGGAACGTTACATGTTTATAAATGAGACTAAATAAAGATAGAATATTTACATAACTGTGCTATCCGTTAGATCATTTAATTTAGACTCACATTCGACAATATCTCTACATTCATGTGCAATGATATAGGCAGTCATTTAGAAGTGACATATATCTATTTATCAATATATATGCGATAATTCAATTAATAGACTACACAATAATAATAAGATTAATAGATTGCAATAATTGAGTGAGAAAGTGTTGGAGACTTGCATCGACATTCAGACTCACTCAAATTAGATATCGCATCTATCAATAAGTGTAAAATACATATCGTCATATGAATTTTAGGATTTTGAAACAATATGATTCACTTCGATCTATAGTTTTTGACTCGTGAGTTGATTGTATATATTTGACACATATTAGCTCATTATGTGAGTAATATCTATTGTTTCGTGTATTTGATAGTGGTATTGTCTCTTTTTCATTTTATCTCGCATATTTACTTGGTCTGATGTGAATCTGTCTCATTATATCTTCTTTAGAATATTATTGATAATAGTTAAACATAACTTTTTAATACCTTGTAACTGAAAAAATTGTAAAAGGAATTCACTAACTCCGTGTTTGTGCTTATCAGGATTTCTGATAATGCGACGCTTCCTTACAAGTAGTTAAAATTGGGATGTATTAGGCGTTAGGCTTGGGCTGTGTTTGGGTTGTTTCCCGTAATTGTTATTTCCTTCCCTCCTTGGCACAAAGGGCCGCAGCCCGTCCGTGAGACGTGGGTATGTCTGTGTGAATTATCTGTCTCAATGAGTGAATAACTATATTTGATTTAATGTAAATCTTCAAAATGATAGCTGCTTGTTTCTATAAGGCTTTCAATATATTATTAATATATTTGTTTATATTACTATATCTATATATTAATATAATAATATGATATATATATAGTATATAGGTATTATATTATATATACTTTTGAATATAGTCTAATAGTATATTATCAATAGTTATATATGGTATCTTTACTATATAGTATATATTAGTTATAATAATTATTTATATTCCTTCTTATAAATTAATAATAATTAACTTAAATTGAAGTCATTGAATTTTTATACTATAAAGTGTCAACATTCAATAGAAAAAGGTATTTTATAAATAAGAATAGTTGGTTTCTTAACGTTATATAATTATTATGGTGATATGTGAGCAGTCTCTATAGATGATTTGCGTATAAGCAAGACTGTAATATGTACGATCTATATATAATACTACGATCTCAGCATATTACTTTATTAGTATATTAGTTTTCAGTAATCAGCCTTAATGTGAGTAAAATAGTATTATTTTCACTAATAACTCTGTTGTAGGTGTGATTAAATATAGGTACGAAAATGCTAAGTATATTCAGTAGGATTATGAGTTAGAATGTATATTTTATAATGTTAGATACACTCTCTTTCAACTTATATTAGTAGCCAAAGTCATATTCATAGTGATAATACAGTTTTATGTGAGTATTTTTTCCATTTTCTTAGACATGACATTTACGCTGCAGAGACCTAAACTTTCCTTTTAGTAGTTATCTTGTGAGGGTCTGGAAGGTCGTGTTTATAAAAGAGAAGAATTAGGATAGCTTTTTTTTACAATTATAGCTTATATATAGGAGTACATTGACATACTATTCTTATGGTAAATAATTATATACTGAGTTAAAATCAAGTGTGGGTGGAAAGGGATTCATCCTGAGTGTAAATAAACGGAATAAAATAGATATCATAATATAACAATAAACGTAGAATATAATGAGTGAATATATGACGGTAATTATTGATTAGGGATCTGATGTGGTAACATTATTACTACGATGTTTATATATAATTACTATATAGTTAGGATAACTTATCGTAGTACTTCGAATTGTTTATATTTCATTACATAAGTACTGATCAGTGCTCTATGACACATTTTTTTTGGAAATTCTTTATAGAACTTCTTTTTGAAACATTTTTATAGACATGCTTTTAAAAACATTATCAAAGAACATTTTTATGGAATTCCTTTCAAAACAAATTCATGGAATAATTTTACGAAATTCCTTATAAAAAATCTTTGTGAACATTTTTACGGAATTTCTTTTATGGAGATCTTGACTTTCGTTATGAAACTCTTTATGCACGAAAATATGCTTTAATAGTTGTTACCGTATTACTGATATGTGTATTAAACTAAACTGAATGATAGCTTTTTGTGTATAATAATTCACATACAGGTAAACTCTTTTATTTTTATTCAAATAGACGAAAGTATTGGTATCACTAAGTATATTCATTTTAAATAATGGAAATATATCATATATGAGTGACTTCTAATTGACGTTTCAACTACATCTGGTGATCTCTCACTATAATATCTATTTTGCTTTGATACACTCAATTGCTCTGTGTTATTTTGGTTATCATAAATAACTTATTAAATTTATTTATCTTTCCTAAGTTTCTTTGTATGATTTTCATGGCTAGTAATTGTACAGAATAAGTAGACTAGTGCTCAGATGATTTTATTAGAGAGAGTCGAATTTCCTGGTACAGAACAACGTTTAAATTTGCGATATGCGGCTTGAAGTAGAGTAGAAGTTGTATCTGGTAGATTTTAGTAGCTTCTGGAGGAGTAGAGAGAGACTGTTCGTGTACAGCGCTTAGCTAGTAGATATGCCTTGAACATAATTGACGTATCTGTGCTTTATAGTAAATTTGGGATGATGATCGTAGCAGATCATAGATCAAGTTCGCGCCATAAAGAGTGATTGTGGATTCATCACGCTCGTTCGTGAATGATTCGCCTTCTTAATATTGAGGATAAGTGCCTATATATCTCATTTAGGCTTTTAACTTATTCGTAAGTATTATATCCACAAAGTTAGCCTGAGGTATTCATAAAATTACATTTGTAATGTTATTATCCTTAGAGATTAATGCATAACACTACGGGTAAAACGAATGATAAAAACTCTATATCTACTTAAAAATAAAAGGAGTTATACACTTCACATTACACCGAACTAAATCTACATAGTTAACTTACACAAAGTGAACTTGTATCTGTTTAGGAATTTCCGTTGTGATATTCATATCAGCTAATGTGTAGTATATAATAAAACTTTGTTTATAATTATAATTTCATTGCCATTATATTATTTCCTTTGTATAGCTGACTAAATGACTGTATGATTTCATTCTGTATATCGGACTCGTATAATTGATTTTTGGACGATAGAAGTATGGTTCTTCAAAACCTGTACTATATATCCTATTTCGCTACGATGACAGTAGGAGGCGTTGTTATAATCTATCCGAGTCTATCACATATTATATTAGTAAGTTAGTGAAGGTTAATATGATTAAAATTCAATTTGTTACTACAGTAAGTCATTGAGCTACTATATGCATAAAGTCACTATATATGTCTAGCCAATAATATCAGTATTAGTTTTAATTAATTATTATAGTAGATCAATATATATATAATAAGTTTTCATAAACGTGTTTTTTTCACGATTTTATTTCTTGAATTATTGTAAGTGTTCACCGTTGTTTATTATTGTACTCTAATGCTTTCGACATTTTATTTTGTTTCTTAGATAGTATAATGAAGCTTACCACTATATATCTTATTATTATATAGTATATAATAATAATATTATATAATAATATATATAATAGTATATATATAAATGAATTATTTATTAGTAAATATTATATATATTATTAATATATCTTATTAATATAATATATCATATAATTATTATATATATGATATATAATTACGTATATATTATATATATCATATATATTATATTACTATATATTATATATATATAATTATTATTTTATATTAATATTACTATATATCTCTATATAATATGATTAATATATTATATATTATATATATTACTATTAATACAATGGTTAATAATATATTAATTGTAATAGTTTGGTACAATCTAAATAGGACTGTAATAGGGTTTTTGTTTATTCTTTGCTGACAGGAATGAAGATGTTGTGGTACGTGCACCGCGCGTGAAGCAACTCAGTATCGAGAGAGGGGGCGTGAGAGGGTTGTGGCGTTGACTTTCTCTCGCTAGAGAGAGAGAGGCTCATGCCTGCGTAAGTCAATTGAGCTCTTCGCCCTTCTGTGTTCAAAAAACATAGATTTTTCAATAATTATATCATTTCTTTTATCATATAAAATTAGTTGATAGATGTTTAAAAGATTCAGCACTTTATAGTTCATATTTTTAGTCGATATTCGAAAGCTGAAATAACGTGGTCTTCATTATTTGATCATTTTTTGAAAAATTGGTTGGTTTGAATATGTAGAAGGAAAATATTTTGGTCGCAAGGTGGAGGTGCTCGCATAGTGATGGCTAGTAGGAATGCTTTTAGGGAGGTTTCGATTCGGCAAAACTAATTTAACTCGTTTATTAATTATTCTTAGTGCAAAGATTAACTTTAGTGGGTTTGGCCATGAATGAGTAAAATGTCGATAAGGATTATAGAAACATGAGAAAAAACTTAACCAGTCAATAAGATTAAGTGAACATGGTATATAATATATAAGGAAAAAGTAATATATTTTTAAGAGCGTGCATTTGCAAATATATATCAGTTGTCAAATTAGTGTAACAAGATATGATAAATCTAGAATCAAAGATATGGAGATGTAAATCAGAAGGAAGTCGTTGTTAGTATGTATACGAAGATTACGTATGGTTATTGTGGTTGATGTGATCTGTTATGTTTGAAAAGCTAGCGATAAGTAAGTGAACTTATTGTGAAATGTATAGCGTAGTAACATTTCCGTAAGATGGCTTGGATACATGATTAAGCTCGTGGGTGGCAAAAACCGCAGTGTCATGATGATATTTAAAAGTCGAATAACTATGATGGAATAAAGCGCGGTGCTAAACTGTATCATGGCTAAATACTAACTAGTATCATGAGATGCCATATTGATGTTAGAGTGTTTGCTTATGAAGCAGTAAACAGTCCTTTGAATTAGTTCGTATTGTTGCTGCATATATGTCCGAAGTGTCAGGTTGCTTCTTTAATGAGAAAAATGGATGATGCAATGTACGGTAACGATCACAGTGGAGTCTAGAGGATAAGTGTTTGGAAGAACAACAATGAGAAATTGTCGGAGTAAAAATGCAACAAACCTAAATTCAGTTACTATTTTTGAAAGGCTCGAGGAGTGTATATTTTGATATTTTTATTTGAAGTCTCACACAGTGGTATATATAGAGTTTCCTCTATTTACTTTTTCGCATTGAAAAAGATGTTAGAGTTGAACCTTGTCAAAAAAGTTGAAGAAAAGAGAGCTTAAAGTTAAGATATTTAGCAAATTTCAATGTATAGGCTATTTGGAAGTATAGTTTATATAATTGATGTGTAATGCTTCGTGACTGGGATTGTCACAAATGGAATCTGGTGGCAAGAGATGAGGTCGGCGTGGATTATTATGTGAATTAATCAACGTATTTCGAAATGCTGATACTATAACATTGGCATGTAATGAAGAGTAATAGTGAATCACTATCGCTATTATCGCCTACTCGCCAGTAAATTAGTATGTTGCTGTGGGTTTGTAATGTACGTAGCTATATATTATATATTTAGAAGAAATATGTAAATTTTTTATTGGGATGAATCAGTAGCTTAGAAGCTTGGAGTAGTAAGATGAGAAAAATGTTGAAATAAATGGTAACATTCATTAGTAAGAGGCTAATATATAAGATTGTGGATATTTCTACTAGTAGAAAATATAATTAATGAAGATCTGAAGGCGAGATGGTGATGAAATGGATTTGGAAGTTTGTGTAATAAAGTGTTTTTAATTATTAAGAAGGTGTATAGTTACTGTTCACAGTGATTGGTGACGGAGATATAGAGTATCTCAGTTATCTTATCACTGTGTGATGAAAAAAGTAGCGGATATTTTTCTTAAAAGGTGTCGGAGCTAGGGATTTGTTATATTTAATTTGTGTAATATCTATTCATTTGAGAATTTAGATTTAATTAATTAGATGTTTTACTGAAATGCACTGGTAATAAATCATCTCAAGTGTTTTTAGTATTCACTTTTATATATGAATTCATATAATGTCATGATATTCTTTGGTGTTGTGTACGCGATTAAGAAGAGTGATTGTTCCGCTTAGAATATTTTGACATAAGAATATTTAATCGGGTGTACGTACTTAGATAATTTGGTTGAAGTGTAGAAATTGCTGCATGATTATTAAGATTTGGTTTAGTATATTTTTTAGTTCTACTATCTGTATCAAATTTATATAATTATTACATTAGCATTACGTAATTGTGTTGACTAATTTGTGATTAGTTATAAAGGTGTTAAATAATAATAAGAAGGAGAAGAAGAATAATTGTTATTTTTAATAGGTTCTTCTTTTTGGACAATTGATTTGTGTGCGCATACATGTAATAAGCTAACCTAGTGAGCAAGCTACCATTGTTGGTATTTAAAGTGAGGTGATGGCTTCTTAAGTATTAAATGAGTAACGTCGGAAGTGTAGTATTATGGACATGGTAGAATTAGCTGCTAATGTAAATGGTATGAGAGATTAGGTTAGAGTATTCTCTCGTATACATTGGTAAACTCGGAATCAAAGTATGTCCGAACATACTACAACAATTAACGTTAGGACTAGCCTTGGCGTACTATGAGACGAGAACTAGGATAAATATAGGGGTTGAATAATGATAAGGTGTGACATATTAATATGTTCATAATTTTAGCATTTAATAAGTGCATGAGAAGCGAGAGACGCAAATGAAGGTGAATGTTAAGTTGTTGGCTATAATATGTGTTGTTCAATTGGTGGTAGTTGGGGTAATGGTGGGGTTATTGTTGGTGAATTTAATGATGGTGATGGTTTCGATGATGTTACTTTAAGGTGTGGATAAGTGGTCTGCTTTAGAATAGAATACCGTTCTCCGGTTGTAAACGACCAAAGAAAGACCTTTACAAATTTCAACAGAGTTGATAAAAACTAATTTCTTACCAAATTTTAATTGTATTCCATAATAACTGCACAACGCGCAATAAATACGAAAGTTTTTAAAAGATTGTGCACTCAGGGACTGAAAGTGTGGCTCGAGAAAATTGTCGTTGCAAAGAGAGTGGTGTTTTTTCGCACGATGTGATAATATTGCTGTGTCTGATAAGAAATTCTAGAGTAATTTGAGGCAGTGGCGAATGATGGTTTGATGGTGTGATGTGAGCAGGGAGGATTGGAGACTCGTATGAGGGAGCGTGTGCTTTGAGGAGAGATTGAATGGTTTGGACACAAAGCAGGCATCGATGTTAAGGTTAAGATGGGAAGTTGTAAATATCAGGTCAGAGGTTTTGTACACTAGAGCTATTGTTGATGAGAATAGAGGCGCAACAATAGCGAGAATAGGATGGAAGAGCGTATAGAGATGAGTAGTGAGAAGTGGGTGAAGGAGACTGAGAGAAGGAGAGAGAGAGTACGTGTGGAGAGTGTAGTATGAATATGGTAAGAGAAGTAGGTAAATAGAGTGTAGGATGAGAGTGGAAAACGTACAGAAACGGAATGTTGCGAATGAAGATGGTAGTAAGGGAGAGAGAGAAAGTTTGTGTATAGATCGTAGTCACGTGAAGCAAAAGATGGCTGGTAACAACTTGCAGGATTCATTGAAAAATGCTTTTGGGTTCGAAGAAGGGTTGGCCGAATATAAATGGGAATCGGAAGTTTTGAGTGCGCTAGGTTTTGTCCTCATGTTATGATTGGTTACTGATTCCTTGTTTTTACATGTATGGCTTAAGTGCAGATCCATATATAACATAGTGAAAACTTTTCTATGGTTAAAACAGTCCTGCTCTCTATTATGTTGATCTTAATATAATCATATTTGCATTTAGAGTCAGTAGTGTAATACGTTCGAAACCGCTTTTTTGATTAGAAAGAATATTATGTATAATAATAATTGAGCGAAAAGTAAAAGCAAAAGAGAGAGATATTGTTTGAATGGTGTGATGAAAGGGGGTAAAACGAATGACTATTAATTAAAAATCGATATAGCAAAATTGAGTAAATGGTTTGTGTATTTCAATTACATTGATGACAAAGGGAGCGAATGATAGTCGGATATTATTTGGTTTATAATAGTATTATTACGGGTGTTATATAGTGTAGTGAATATGTGTACTGGTGGTGGGTAATATATATATCGGTAAACTACGTGATTACTGCTCTGTGAGAAACCGGATGGTCAAGATAAAATAAGTTGAGATATTTGATAATGTATCAGTAAAAAGAAATGAATTATTAGGAAGTATACGTGAAATGTTAAAGTACTATTAGGCATAGAGGCGAGTAATAAAAAGAGTGCATAATTCAAGGTAGTGAAATGGTCGCGGCGTTGTATTCTGTAGTAGGTAGAGTTTATTGGTTGTGTTATCACATTATTATAAAGCCTACTTAGAGACTCAGAGATACTTTATCACTATATTATATATAACTAGATTAAGTATAGGTTATATATCATATATATGTCTGTCCTCTTTATAGTACATAGTCTATACTACTATCTATGAATATAAAGCTGATACTTAAGTTGAGTTAGTGTATATATAAATCTATTTTATATCCCTTGATCATCGCTAGACGTAGTATTTACTCACTTGCGTTTATCTATATGCTTCTTGTATCGTATATCTATCTTTTTTATAAAATTATTAGTTGTAATTCTGTTGTCTGGGTGAGTAATGGTCCGTTATCTGTTCTTACTCTACCTCGAGCACGCATTGCGATGTTTGATTTTTAACATCGGCGGATGGCGGATGTTTGGATTATATATCATATATATATATATTAACTTACAATATACTAGTGGTAGGAATTATGAGGAGGTGATATGTATCTTAATTATATTATTATTATAATAATATAATTATATCATATAATATATATATATATATATATATATATACTATTATCAATATAAATTAATATATATATATATATATATATATATATATATTATTAAATTATTATATATATATATTATAATATATTTATACACGAATTATTGTGGGGGTTTGCAGGAATTTTTTTTCGTGAGGGGGAGACAAGAGAATAAATGTTTTTAATATATATATAATATGTAAATTAATAATATTAATTATTATAATATATATTAATATATATATATTACTGATTATATATATTATTAATTATATATTATACTATAATAATATATATATTATATATTAATTAATATATATATATATATTATATAATATATATATAATATATATATATATTATATATATGATTATAATATATATATAGTGGATATAAGGGTCCACAAATTATATTCATTTTTAGAAATAAAATACGTATATATTATTAATAATATTAGATCTAAATATAAGCTATTATAAAATTATATATTCTTCATGTTGTAGTTAATATATTAAAGTAGTTTAAATTTTGTAGTTAATATATTAAAGTAGTTTAAACCTAAATCTAAAATCGAACTTTAAGAATGTTAATATACTTTCATAATGTCAATTATGATATTAGAGGTGGGAATAAGTCCCAGTTAAGTCTATTCCTCATCCAAATATAGTATATTTCAAAGTGAAGCTAGTTTTCAAGAAGTCTTAAATTTTATAGAAAATAGCTTCTTTTTAGCCTTGGGTGAGTTAGTGAGAACGTGGTAAAATAGTTTATGCAGTATTTGCAAATATTTGGGAATTGTGACTGTGAGAACAAGAAACTAGTCCGTACTATATATTCTTCTGTTATATTATATTATTCTTGACCGTATCTATTAATAATAGTTTTGTGTATGCTCAATTATTATAAACCTGACAATACTATATAATTAAGTTCACTATTATATATGTATACTATATGGCTCTTACTATATACTATATGTTCATAATTTCGGGGGGTTCGTGACTAGCTTTCCTTAGATATTCGTGTCCACGCGCGCGCACGCCGTAGAGTGCACAATTAGGGTTACTTCACAATTATTTCCTCATTCTCATATATAGAAACAAATTTTCAATCACTGTAAATCTCGAGAATAATGACAATTGCAAGTGGACGTATTTTTATTTTTTTTTTATTTCTCTTACTACCCAAGTTATTAATATTGTAGTTGCTCTAACAAAAATTTCCTTCTTAATAATGATTACTAAAAAATTGGTGTGGTACAAACTAGTTGGAATATACTGAATATAAATAAGTATTAAGTGAGGTACGTAGAATAAAGTACGGTAAATTAGTACTCTAGTCTGGTTTTTATATTTGTAGAATTTGTTAATTTTTGAGGTACTGCAATTTTCTCAAGTACTTATTATATATTACGCTCATAGAATTTTCATATACGCTTACATTATATTATATATATACTACTATTTATCAAAAAAATATGTAGAAAAAAATAGTGTCTGCATTATTATTATATTCTTGAATATAGGCTTTAAGTTTTAGTTTTTTAATCAATAAATTTACTTTAACATGAAGGACTTTTAGTTCATGACAGTCGAAAACTAATTATTATAATAATTTATATCTATAACTTCCATAAACTTTTAAGTATTATTATGTGATACTTTAATTACTTATATTTAAACAAAGTTCTTTAATCATTTCAAAAATTGATTTCTATGTTCCAATGTTTAATTTTACAAATAATTTACACTCAAGTGAGTTTTATATTTAATTATATTATATATTATTATATTAAATGTATAAAAATAAGATTTATATATAAAGATAAAAAAAATATAAAATCTTTAGTTCATATGTGATATATATATATATAATTAATATATTAATATATAATATATTATATTATATATATATTAATATATATATATTATAATATATATTATAATTACTATATATATATATTATATATATTAATATATATATATATATATATTTAATATAATTCTATTATATTTATTGACCCCAAAACAACCTGTAATTTTAAATATAATTTAGTTAACTACTATATATAAACTAGGTGTGCGGTGAGTAAAATACGGGGGATACTATCTCATATTAAAAATGTCACCCCATACACAATTATTACTTACTCTTTCTACCACTTACCGACCTTTTATAGAATAAGAGATCTTTACGATATGATTATATACTTTTTTGTACTATTAATGAAATATTCAATTTATTAAATGACTATCCATAGAAAATGTTCATGTAGAGCGAAATTCTAATTTTTCTGTGACCTTTCCTGTCCACTGTAAGAGTAATCCTATGTAGTTATATTTTTTTTTCACAAATTATTATATATTAGACTCCACATTGGCTAATCTCTCATCACTTGGGATAACTTGTATGAGGAGCAGGTACCAAAGTTTATATCACTTTGCAGTTCTACTTAAGCGTGGGTTAATACATTTTTAGCTTAACTACTTTATATACTCACACAACTGATAGTAAATCTCGTTCAATTATGAATTTGATATCTGTCGTTTTTCTTGGTGATATATTATATTTATTCTATATATTTGTCAACATTAATTACATCTTATGGTAATGCGTGTGTTTTTTCATCATATCTTTACTGTACTGTTGAAATTCTTCCAGTGAATTCATTGATATTGATTTACTTATGATAGAAGTGATAGTTTGTAGTTATTGATATAATATTTTGTTTTTCTTTTATAAATAATGTAGTAAAAATAATTATATAAAGATAATATCTGTTTGGAATTTGAGTGGAGATAGTTTCATTCAAACTGTGCACACAAAGTGATAGATTTAATATTGTTATCTATAATCTTTAGGTAATGTTATACACTATAAAACACTTTGATCACTTTTATATTAATGGGGAAATTCTAAGTAAGTATATATGCTGACATATAAGCTATATGGTATCAATTTAATTTCTCATACAGAGAAATATAGAAGTTTTATTTACTAGCTATTTAAGTTTTAATTACACTTTCGAGGTTATCTTTTTCAATAACGTATCCATCATATTTTTATTTAATAGTGGTTCAAAGATGCTTATACCTATTAGCTCAGGTTATAACAGATTAATGGTACTTTTTAACATGCTAGATACAGAAGTATGTATTAAGGTCGCTTAGATTTTTTTTATTGGTGTCACATTATACTACCTAAATCTCATGTGAGCTCTGTTGAACTCTAAATATTTTAAGAGTACTTTCAGCTTAGCGTGAATGATATTAGGAGTCCATTATGTCCTATATATACCAAGTCTTAGTAAGTAGTATGAGATGTCTCTTACATTTAAATAGTTTGCGTATTATCAGTATATATTCATTTCATTCATATATATTATTTTATATAGTATTTTATATAACATATTTATATTATCCCTTTCATGACTACCTCTCTTATTATAATAGAGATATATATATATATATATATATATAATATATATATATTTATATCTAATTATATTATATATATATATATATACTATATATATTATATATATATATATATATATATATATATAATATATTATCTATATATATATATATATATATATATATTAATAATATCTATATATATATCTATATATTATATATATATATATATATTATATATATAATATATTAAATATAATATATATTATATTATATATATTATAATATATTATATTATATATATATATATATAATATATTTAATATTTATTATATATATATATATTACTATATATATATAAAATTATATATATATTATATTTAATATTATATATATATATATATTATATATTATATAATATAT
>JABUQX010026864.1:0-16417 GCA_015478945.1 Trachelipus rathkii
TATTCCCTTCAATTGCGTGGAAAAAACCACTGGACAATAGTTTATGAAATTTGAAAAAAACTAGCAATAAAATAACTTTCAAACTCCACGTCATCAGTCGAAAGTGAAAGAATTTTGTACAGGAGGAAATATTTATGAAGCACAAGAAATAGGTTATCCCTGAAAATGGAGAACTGCTAATGTTCTGTCCATTTTAACCTTAGAGCTTTATTCAAAATGAATTTAGTGGAATATCTTTAACTACGAAATTTTCATTTTTTTCAATTTAATTATTTTTAATATGTTGAATTGGTTTGCTATTAGGTAAGAATAGTTTATTTACTTTTTGTTTTATTACTTTGGTATATAACACTGGTAAACATAAAATTTCTGAACGGGTTTCGTGCAATTGATTATTGATGTGCTGAATTCCAAAAATGTAATCGGTTTTTGCATTTTTCACATCGCATTTGTGAGAATATTGTGAGTAACACAGATTTGTAAAATTTTTAATGATTTTTACCTTTTTCAAGAGGGTCTATCACAATTATTGGATGGATTAGTATATATATATATATATATATATATATATATATATATATATATATATATAATATAATATCGTATATATATATATATATAGTATATATATATATATATATTATATAATAGTATTATATATATATTTATATATATATATATTGGATATATGAAGGGAAAGAAACAAATTCGCAATGATAAGATACATGTCTTTGATAGATCTTGTAAAAACATATAAAACAATATGAATACAGAGTAATATGGGGGACAACAATTGAATGTTATAATGAAGGAAGGGTTTGTTAATGTAAACATACCTACGATGGTAGTAACTTCCTCTTCGTAGACGATCTACTGTGGATAGCGTCTGGAATATCCCTCATCAAGCTCCAACAATAGTCGGCAATCATATTGATATCCACTTGCCCTGGTAACGTCCTTCCATTAACTTTAGATCTTGATGGAAGCGTTTACCCTGCTCATCACTAACATCATCTTGTGCGCGATACAGCTTACATTGCCCCTAGGTTATCCGGTAATTTTCTTAGGTGAGAATGTAAAGTAGTGCAACTTTCTATACTCATTCTACATCATGAGAATGAAAAACTGTCTAGCAGTTCCTGTACATTGTTAGTGGTTCTCGGCTTTCCTGATCCCCAGAAAATTCTGTGCTACACCTCTGAAAAAGCATTCCACGCCCTTGCCTCTAACACAGTCATTGTTTGTAGCAAAGGCAGCATCACGCAGGAGTGTCCGTATTTGTGGGCCATCAAATTCCCAGCTTTTTTCTTCTCGTCACTCAGACCAGGAAACATTGAGCATATATAGCGGAGGCATTCACCATCATGTCCAGGGCCTTCCAAATTGTTTCACTCAAACCAAGTTTTATGTGTAGTAGGGGTAAGAGATGATGTTTTCTCTTTGTACAAGTGGTTCACGTAAGATGTTCCTGTCACCTGGCGTTCAAGGTTTCCTCGGTGGCCATTCTCTTTGGTCCAGTGATCCTTTGCCGGCCCGGCTGTCCTCAATAGCCAGGAAGGAGGGATATTTGTAAAACCTGCTGCTGACCGAGCACATGTTTTCACCATTAATTGAGGTCAACGATATTTACCATCAATGTCCTGATATTGTAGCCTCTCCAAAATGTCCTTCATTTTTGCATACTCCTCTTCATTCGTACGAGTAAACCCTAACCGGAACCGAAGCATACCTGTTGCCGTTGTGTAACGACACACACTTTAAACTGCTCTTGGAAGTGCCAATAAACAGTCCGCCACTCACCTGCATCGTATGCTGGAGTCCCCATAGCGAGTAGTAGGCCTGCAACTTCAATGCAAACACAAGGTTACCATCTGACTGCAAGAGCCTCCGCAGCTCTTCTTCTCTGTTACCGATACATATGTTTATCTTGTGCAAATGGTCAGTCAAGTATTTTTCCATGCAACCCGAAGCAACAGCTGCAGGACAACTTCGGCAAATACAACTCTTCATACAAGATCCGTTTCAGTTACCCTGGGTGAACAATGACGGACCATCCGGCTGTATTTCAGATGGATGATCGACATAATCCAGGTCATTGGCATCCATACATGTAGACGTACTAAAGTTACAACATGCTTCCCATATTGACCGCAGTAAACTTGCTGCTACTGTAGATATATGCGGAGGTAACGTCTATACAGCCTACCTAGTGCGCACATAATTTTGTCATTCCTAGGGAATATGCAAAACTAGGGATCCATGATTGAACGAAAACGGGAATATGATACAGCAAATCCGAGAATATATATGGAATTACTATATACGAATTTCTATATATCTGCTACAAAAGTCCATCCAAAAAAATTTCCCCTTTTTTTGTTGACCAGTGTAAGTTTTCTTTATTTTCCCCAAATGGATGACCGAACTTTGAAATTAACTATTCAGCCGAATAGCGAAGTGATTATTCGGCCCGAATATTCGTATTCGGCCGAATATTAGTAATTCGGCTTTTTCAAACGCATTCGCCCATCCCTAATATATATTATAATATATATATATATAATATATATATATATATATATATATATATATATATATATATATATATATATATATATATATATATATATATATATATATATATATATATATATTGTTATGCTATTAGGAATATGAAGGATGAGATTTTAAGCTCCACAGAGAAGAGAGAATAGATCTATTTATTTTTGTGGGGATATTATTTATTTTATAAAAGTAATTAATTTAAGGATAATTTTTATTCGAAAATATTTTAAGAAGATTTTATTTTAAAGATAAAATTATCCTGTGGGAATAAAGATACCCAAGGTAACTTCACACCTGACATCCTAGATACAGTGAAAGTTTATAAATAGAAGTCGATTTGTTCTCACAGGGGTTCTATCTCTTGTTGGAAATCTATCATTGGAGACCTGTCTCTTGTATCAAATCCATATTTAGAAGATTCTGTTTTTCAATAAAACTCTACAGCAAAAAAAGAGTTATAAGAAGAATACAGATCAGATAGATATTTTATACAATTGAAAGACACTGGTGGAATATTGATTTTGAAGAGAGAATTCATAGTGTCTTGTGAATATTTAAAGGAAAGTACTTTTGAGGAAAACTTATTGAAAATTATTTGAAGAAAGACTTAAATACGTTTTGAAATCACTTGAAGACTCTGAACTTGACTACAAGCCATATTCAGAAACTATTTTATTGAAGAATAACTTATAAATTAAAAGGAAGACTTTGCGAATATTTATTGAAGAATAACTTATGAATTAAAAGGAAGACTTTGTGAATATTTATTGAAGAATAACTTACGGATTAAAAAGAACTCTTTGTGAATATTTATTGAAGAATAACTTACAAATCTAAAATGAGAATTTTGTGATTAACTCGCAAGTCAAAAGGAACTCTTCATAATTATTCATTGAACTGACTACGGATAGTTTGTTGAAGTCCTCTAGTGACTTAGAAGCAATTTAAATTCAGGAAAACTTCGTGAATATTCGAACTTCTGTATCTGGAGTAGAAGTCTATATTGTGAAGTTATACCCTAGACAACTTGGTTTATATTATTTTGCGATTTGAATAAAAGAATTCTGGGGATTGTCACGTTTATTTATTGGCGGAAATCCCATCTTGTGACAATAAATTGGGGGCCTGTCCGGGAGAGTTTCTGAAGGAAAGTGAATATAGCGAACATTGGCATGTGCTTCTTAACTATGGATTACAATTCGCTGGCAAAAATTGCTCAAGAACTCGGCTTAAAGGGAAAAGAAGCTAGAGAGTTTATAAAGGAAGAAAGAGAAGCAACTGAGAAAGCAAGAGAAGCTGCCAGAGAAGCAGCAGAAAAAAAAGCTGCAAGAGAAGAGAGACAAAGAGAAGCAGCAGAAAGAGAAGCTGCAAGAGAAGAGAGACAAAGAAAGCATGAGCTGGAACTTAGAAGAATGGAACTGCAAGCAGGCAATAACAATCAATGGCAATTTGTAAATAACAATGATGTTAAGGCGAGGGTACCAAAGCTCCCTCCTTTCGCAGACAACAGGGACGAGATAGATTGCTACCTTGAACGTTTCGAAAGATTCACAGAAATAAACGGATGGGACAGAAGTAATTGGGCATCCCACCTTAGCCCTTTATTGATGGGAAAGGCTTTAGTTGCATATTCTTGCATCCCTAAAGAAGAATCAAAGGACTATGATAAATTAAAAAACGCCCTCCTACTATGTTACAACTTAACAGAGGACGGCTATAGGATAAAATTCAGAAGTGCGAAGACGTACAATGACGAAAGGCCTATCCAGTTCATAAATAGATTGAAAAATTATGTAATGAAATGGACAGAACTGGAGGAGATCAAGAAAGATTTTAATGATATTATTGACTTAGTAGTAGCAGAACAGTTCCTAAATATCCTAAATACATGCCAGAAGGAACTTGCAACATTCTTACATGAAAGAAAGATTAACAAACTTGATATGATTGCTCAAGAAGCAGAGAATTATCTCCTGGCGCATAATAAAAACTTGGTGTCGACAAATAATAAAGATCCCTCAAAGAAGGAGAGGAAAGATGCTAGTGAAATCCACAATCAGTTTGAAAGGCAAAAATATCTGACCACATGTTTTAAATGAGGCAAGAAAGGGCACAAGGCCATCGATTGTAGAAATTACAAACCCCTATAGGAGAGATGATCAATATAGGAACTACAACAATCGTTCTAGCGATAATTGGAGAGAGAGACCTAAAAGGGCAGCTGCAGCTATAACAAGTGAAATTAAGCAGCAAAATAAAGATGATGTTTCTGATATTACGCCAATACATAATGATATGAGAACTGATAAAGATTTTGACATCATGAAACACATTGACAGTAACAATAGAATTGCTTTAGCGTGAGGCGAAACTACCTGTCATCAGAGTCGCGTGCGTAAAGAGTGATGCGGCAAGATCCAACGTCCAAAGGGCGATGATGCCAGTTGTCAGGGGGAAGATCAATGGAATGGCTGGGACTGTGCTAAGGGATACCGGTTGTGACTGCGTCATAGTCAAAAAGAAATATACGTCGGCAGACCAAAAGACCGGGAAGAGGAAACAAATATTGTTAATAGACAATACAATTATATATATATATATATATATATATAATATATATATATATATATATATATATCATATATAATATATATATATATATATATATATATATTATATATATATATATATAATATTATTATATATTATATATATCAAACATCCGCCATCCACGGATATTAAAATCAAACATCCGCATCCGCATCGGCAGATGTGAAAAAAATGACATCTGACATGTCATAAAAAGAAACTGTATATATATACACTTTCAATTAATACCAACAAAAAGAAATTTTTTACAAGAGTTTAATATCAAATATCCTTAACTTCATATTAACATCATATTTAAAACATCTCAAAAGAACCATTTCTCCCAAAGCTTTATATATTCCTTCACAGACAACATGATCACCATCTGGATTCTACTCCAACTATTGTCAACAACAATCATTGCTCTGCAAAAAGGAAATACAAGATCAAATTACGAAATACACCCAGGATTCATATTGAAACACGCAGAAAAAATAAGATTCATAACAAGCTATATAGAAATAAATACAGATTTAAAATGTTCACAAGAATTAAATGAGAAAGTAAAAGAAATTGTGAGTCAAAACATATATCTAACAACATCCTATATACCATACTTACAACAAAGATTTAAAAACAGATTTTACACAATCGCAACCCCCTTTCACCAGAATTAAAATATATAACTTCAATTTGCTTGAAAACCAAAAACAATTCAATATCTTTTCAAAAGACCCCTGGATATTATCCCATTCAAAAGTTCAACCACCAGTTAACCCAACGAGATTAAAGAGAGGGCTCATGAACATGGGAGGAACAGCTTTGCAATACCTATTTGGCATAGCCACCATGACTGACACACAAAAGCTTAAACTCAAAATAAACCTCCTACAAGATACTAGAACCCACATTTACAAGCTAAATGAACAGGTACACAAAAACACTAACACATTAATAGACATGAAAGGAAAATCTAATAGTTTTAACATACCTAAATTCTTCCATCTCTTCTATAGAGCTACACCAAGAAATCTTAAAGCTAAATATATACCTAAACCTAGAAAAAGTAATCTCAGACAACATACACAACCTTATCATGACAGTACAAAACATTGGACAACAGCCAAACAACACACCACTCCCTTAAATTTATATTCTTATATCATGCAAACCCTCATCAGAAATAAGTCAAATTTTACAGCACCAACCCATAATACCAAATACTTCTACAAATTTTCATCTTTTTCCTGGTCATACAAAAGATAGTCCTTACATTCTCTCCACTATCATCCCTTTTTCCAAAGAGAGTCCCTACAAAGTCTACAACATAATTCCAATTCCCACTCCATTCAATGCAACCTATCCAAGAATCATATTACACAACCCATATCCTTACTATCTTTTCAACCACAAAACTCTAAAATACGCCTATATTAAAAGCCTTTCTGAAGACATTTGCAAACATGTTGATTCAAATTACATCTGTTTCCCTTCACACCCGATCCAATCAGTCGACTACAAGAATTGCATCTTATCGGCAATAAGAACCAACACCACCATTTTTTGCAACTATAACCCATATCCTTATACATTACCCTATACTCTTAAGTTGGAAAAAAAACCTTACTCTCTTTTCCTTCTCCTATAGCGGCATCCATTTCTTGTCCCGGAAAGCAACCCAAACTAATCACAAGAGCTTTATTTCATCTCCCTCAAGGCTGTAAACTGGTATCAGACAAATACCTATTCAAATATCCTCACCATTCATCTTTACAAACCAGTTGGATTTCAAAGGAATTACATCTTCCTGAATACCTCGATATAAACCATGATTACATTATTAATGTAACTTCCTTAACTTCCAATTTAAAATTGAAACCCATACATCTGTATTGGGATACCTCATTAGATACCATAAACCAAACCTTACAGACCCATGAAATAATTAATATACACACTCTCTCCTTGTCCAGTTTTTCCATTGTTGTAGCAATTTTGGGCACCTTAGCAATCATATATGTTTATAACAAATTCCGTCCAACCCAAGAGAATCCTACTGTTCCACCTTCAGTCCCGAATATCCAACATACAGTAATTCAAAGGGCACTGATACCAGAACCGAAACCCGAACCAAACACTTACCCGGCTCTGGAGCACACCTATTCGAATCCACATTTAACAACTAAGAGTCGAGAATCTCTTTAAACATTGATATTCTAGTTAAACCCTCAGAGAGGAACGAAAGAGAATATATAATTATATATATAATTATATATATATATATATATATATATATATATATATATATATATTATATATATATATATATATATAATATATATATATATATATATATATATAATATATATATATATATATAATATATATATATATATATTATAATATAATATATATATATTATATATATATATATATATATATATATATAAATTTATATATAATATATATATATATATATATATATTATAATATATATATATCACCACATTTTCACGGCCAGAGCCCTATTCAAAGAGGGGGGTGTTGTGCACGCCTCAAAAGTTCACCAACTAACGTAATTACGCAGATGAGCACAGACGCAGGCGTTAAAGTGAGGGAGGATTAAATTCAGCAGGAAACACAGATGAAGAATTCCACAGAACGAGGTGCAGGAAAGAGGAAGCAACAGAGCGAACTAAGCCTGGGTTAAGCCAGTATCAACACAAAACTTATTGCGCAGATACAGCACCGCTTGTGTTCGAGGACGTCATAAAGGTGGTGGAATGCGAGTGATGAGTTCCCTCGAGAACCTGCCACTGCGGTACCTATAGAAAAGAGATAAAGCACCAACATCGCGCCGCAAAGATAGAGGGGTCAAGTGAAGTGGAAAAGTACAGAACAGTTTTATAAGCCTTTTTGGCTTTTGACTTGAACCCTATCAAAAGCCGGGTGAAACCAAGCCCCCAGATATGAGAGAAGTACTCCATGCAAGGGCGGATGAGGCCCTTGTATAACTGGAGTAACTGAGAAGAGGAAAAAAAAGTCTTGCAGTCTAAACAGAACTCTCAGTTTCTTTAAGGCCAATCTAGCAACCGTTGTGATGTGAGGTTTCCAAGACATTTTTTTGTTTATGTTAAAGCCAAGGATGTTTATATTGTCAACAGGAGAGACGAGAACACGTCGAAAGAGGTAGGAAAGTTAGAAGGTGCCTTAGAGAGGGAGATTTTGGTAGAAGTTTGGGGTTTTTAAAGGATTGATTCACAAGGTTGAGATGACCCCACCCGGAAATTCTATCCAGATCAGCTAGAAAAGAATCAGAAAGATTACAATGAGAGGCAATTCTAGAAGTAAAAGGGGGAGTAGAATTGAAATGAGTTGAAGAATGAAGGGTCTGGTCATCGGCATATGAGTGGATAGAGTTAGATGTGCAGGTGAGAAGATCATTACTGAAAAGTAGAAATAAAGTAGGATATAAGACAGAACCCTGAGGAACACTATTGACAGAAAAAGAAGTCGCCCCATCAAAACAGCCGATATTGAGTGATTTGAAAAACTAGACATAAGGAAGCAAAAAGAAGGAAACCCAAAGGAGGGGAGCGCAGTGACGCGTGCCATACCCGGTCAAATGTTTTGGATTTTTTCAAGCGCCATCACGCAAGTGTCCCGTAGTTCCTAAGACGGAAAACCATAAATCATTAAGATAGGAAAGTATATGCCAGTAGACCTTGAGCGCCGAAAGCCGTACTTGCGATCGGATAGAAGTGAATTAGATTCCAGATGATCTAAGAAATGAGAGTTGAGAATTGCTTCAAAGATCTTAGATATAATAAAAGTGAGAGCTATAGGGCGATAGTTAGAAAGATCAGAGTGGCTTCCTTTTTTTGGAATAGGTTGGACATGTGCGTGCTTCCAACACTGAGGGAAAGTGTTAGTATTGAGACATACAAAGTATAGTTGAATGAGGGGTGGGGTCAGCATGGAAGCACACACTCTCAAAACTCTGGGAGGAATGCCATCCTGGCCACCCGCCTTCCTAACGTTCATAGATTTCAGGAGTGCATGCACCTGATCAAATGTAATCACATTCAAAGGCATAGGACACCTGAGAGGAGGAGGAAGAGGAATGCCAGAATCGTCCAGGGTCGAGTTAGAAGAAAATAGGAGGCCGAAGAGATTGGCCTTTTCAGTTGGAGAATTAGCAACAGAACCATCAGATCGAAAAAGAAGAGGAAAGGCAGATTTACAGAAGCTGTTAGAGATGTTTTTGGCAATAGGCCAGAAAGATTTGTCAGTAGGAGAACCATATACAGTATATATATATTCATAATAGGGCAATTCTGTCCATGTGGGCCAATTCAGTATATATATAATATATATATAAATTTATAATATATATATATATATATATATATATATAATATATATATAATATCTATATATTATATAATATATATATCAATAAAGTAGGGGCAATTCGTCCTGTGGGCCAATTCAGCTCCGAGTGGCCCAAAATTGCCTTTACAATGTAAAATATATCTTTAAAGATGTAAAATAATGTTGTTTTATGTCTTAGGTATTATTTTTTATGAAAACCTTTAATTCAAGTCCATTAATTTTTGGTGAAATTTTTTTTTTTGCCTGGACCATAGAATCGGTAATTTTAGGCTTATTGCTAAGAATCATTCAGGTCAAAATAATTGTACTACAATATTGGTACCAAGATTAGTACTTAAAAATAGTTCATACACCTTAATGGCAATCATTGGGAGTCCATTCAGGCAAGAGATACATGTTTATTATAAAATGTAACATGGGGTAATTCGTCATCAGGTTTAAAATTTGCGTGGGGCAAATAGGTCCACAAAATATTTCATTTTTAATTAAATTTTTTAATTTAATATTATATATATATATATATATATATATATATATATATATATATATATATATATATAATAATATATAATATATATATATATATATTATATATATATAGTTAATATTAAGTATTATATCTTGTAGTATATTTAAATATAATATATATAAAAAGAAAGATGTCTGAAATATAATGTTGAAAATAATTTTTACACTTTTACAGCAAGATAGGTAGGTAAATTTTTTCACATAGCCTAATTGAATTTGTAAATTTTTTCAGCAAGATGGTTCGCATACTTCGCAAAAGTAACACAGCCATGGATTCAAAGGGATACTCTGAATGATGATATTGCATGAGCCTTAAGCCGTTTTAGTTTTTGCATTTGTGCTTACGAAACGCAATAGGCCTAAAACGCTCGAGTTTGCGTTTTTTTATCAAATAGCGTTTGAGTTCGTTTTTGTCAAACAGTGCAAAATCGTAAAAAAAACGCTCATCAAAAGTAAAGAATTTCCTTAATTCTGTGTAATATAGAATAAAAAAGAATAGCAACCTCACAGAATTAAGGAAATTCCTTACGTTTGGTGAGATTTTTTTTACGATTTTGTAGTTTGACAAAAACGAACGCAAACTATCGAGCATTTTATTACGTTTTCGAATCCAATTTCTTAAAATAATATTGTAATACCATTGTTTAAAAATGAAAACTGGGTTATCATAGTTTATCAAATAAAACACTTCAATGATGATTCTTAGGGATGTGAAAATTGAAGTGGACCGAATTGCCCCATTCCCCAAAATCGTGGGGCAATTCGATCCACGTTACTTATCGGCTTCTAACATTAATCGTATATTATATATACCTATACAATTATATAGTTCTACCATTAAAGGAATAACATTAACATAAAAAAAAAAAAAAAAAAAATTAAAAATAAAAATAAAGTCCCCATAAACCTTAGCATTCATTTTGAGTACCCCAAATTGTGGACCGAATTGCCCCTTGCCCCACTTTACGGTATATATATATATATATATATATATATATATATATATATATATATAATTAATATATATATATATATATATATATATATAATATATATATATAACTATATATATATATATATATATATATATATATATTATATATATATAGTGGCGAGAGGTATACATTTGAGATGAAAGGGTTTGAAGCGGTATGTGGGTGTTAGTAAAAAGAGAGAGGATTAGGAATAGGGTGATAAGAGAGAGAAGTGATTGGAAGAATGGTTTTGTGAGAAGAGCGGAGAAGGGATGTTAGATGGTTTGGACATCTGGAGAGATTGGAGACAGAAGGTGGTTAGGAGAGTTTGGGAGGCGGAGGGGATAGAAGGAGAGGAAGGGGGGAGACCAAGAAGAAGGTGAATGGATGGAATAAAGGAAATGCTGGAAGAGCAAGAAGGGTTGAGGGTGGAGGAAGGTAGGTGTGCGAGAGATAGAATGGAATGGAAGAGGTGGGTGAGGGCGAGAATGAAGGAAAATATGGATTAGGGAAGCTGCACGTACCCCTACCCCGCTTAAAGAGGTAATAAGGTTTGTTTAAATAACAATAATAATAATCTATATTAATGAAAATTATAATGTAAAAATATTATATTTTTTATTTATATATTGTATATATAAAAGAATAATATATATATATATAATATATATATATATATATATATATATATATATATATATATATATATATAGACTGTTTTGGTTTTGTCATTTGTGCTTTCGCTCGGTAAGGAATGTGTTACACAGTTTTAGCACAAATTTCATGCAAAAATGACTGAATTTCATACAAAGTTTACTTTTTGTTTACAAACAATTGGAATCCCCCTGTTGTGATGGAGCCCATCAATTTGGAATAAACAGAAATAAAACATAACAAATGGGAAGAAATTATATTTAAGTTTATTTTATTGATTGAAACATTCAACAATTCAAATGGACCCTACCACGCGCCATATTTTTTTGCGTAAGCACGTCCTAATTTCGGCATTTCTTACGATTATGTGCATAGTTCATTGGTTCCCAAACTGGGGGTAAATTACCCCCAGGGGGTAATTTATTAATTTTTCAGGGGTAATGGAGGAGTGTGAGGGGAGAGGAGAAAAAGTTTGAAAAAAGAAATAAAAAGAAAAAAAAAATGAAGAAAAGTGTGGCAAACCTGATGACTCATCAACATCACTCACTGCTTGAGGCTGCCTCTATTTTAAACTGTCAGTTTCTCTGTGAGCATCAGCCCAGGCAGTATTGTTAATATTTATCCACTATTTTTTATGCAGTTTTTTCTTCTTTTTTTATGCAGATTAAAAAATAAAATGCCCAAAAACTCACTTTCTGAAGCCTTTTTTCACTGTGGGTTTCTGAATTTACCTTCTGGTGGAGAGGATCAGCCACAATTTGTGGTATGTCACAAAGTGTTGACAAATGAAAGCCTCAAGCCATCAAAACTCTCAGCATACTTTCAGAATTGGCATCCAAATCTTCAAATTTAGGATCAGGCTTATTTTCAGCCCCGGACTGTAGCACTGAAGAATATCCAGTTCAGTTCATCTGGCAAACCCAAAAGCTTCAGGGTGCGGTCGAAGCATCCTACTATGTTGCATATAAAGTTACCAAACAGAAATGCCACACTGTTGCAAAGAATCAGATTATGCCTTGTGCATACGAGATGGTAAGCAAGGTATGTGGGGAGGATCAAGTGAAGAAACTGAGTGTCATAGCTCTAACAAACAACACAATCTGCCAACGAGTTGATGACATGGCATCAGATATCCTGTCCCAAGCTAAAACAGAGATCAAGGAAACTTCATATAGTAAATTCTCTTTGCAATTTGTGCTCATCCAGTTGGTCTCCTCCTTGAGTTCGTCCTAACATCTGCCAGGATACGATCAAATAAGAGTTCCTATTATGTGAGGATCTGCTGACAACCATGAAGGGAGAAGATATCTTCAATATCACCAACATTTTCTTTACCAAGAATGGATTGGATTGGAACAGCGTTCAACAAGTAGGGAGATGTTTTTAATTTTATTTAAATGTCTAATAAATTTAATTACATTAAAACTTAAAACCATATAATTATAGTACAAAAGATAATTAAGAATGACCAACTGACACAACCATAATAAATTTTATTTTTAATTCAGGTCTCAGTCGATGGAGCACCGTCGATGATGGGTGGTCATTGTGGATTACGGAGCCTCATACAAGCTGTGAATCCAGAAATTTCTGTAAATCATTGCATCATTTATCAGTACTCTCTTGGATCGAAAAGCCTGCCTGGTAATCTGAAGTTAATGTTTGAAGATGTTGAAAATCGTCAACTTCATCAAGTCCAGGGATTTGAATTCGCATATATTCAAGATGTGCAAGGAAATGGGAGAGCAGTATGAAGTTCTGCTTTCCACACCCATGTTTGCTGCTTTTCAAGAGGCAAGGTTGTACACCGAGTCATCGAGCTCCGAAAGGCTATTCAGGAATTCCTGGAACAAAAAGGATCTCATTTTGCTACCAAATTCACTGATAAGGAGTGGCCTGCTCAACTTTGTTACTTGACTGACATATTTGCGGAGCTGAACAGTGGTAATCTGCAATTCCAGGGTCGGAACATGACTGTCATTGCTGCACATCAAACTTTGACTGCATTTCTGGGGAACTGCAACAATGGATTCAGCGCTTGGAGCATGGAGTGATTGTCCAATTCCATACCCTAGACCGGTTTGTTGAGGAGAATAATAGGGGATCCATTCCGGACGTGTTGGTCATTTTGACCACAGCGTCCAGGAACCTACCTGAGGCTTTTTTGAGCCCAATTTTTTACCTTTTTGACCTTTTGGCTTGGACCTTTGGCCTTGACCTTTTTGGGCCCAAATTTTTACCTGACTTGACCTTTGGGCCTTGACCTTTTTGGGACTTTACCGTTTTTTCGCTGCCAACCCTTTGAGTCTTTTCCATGGGTCATTTTTGGGCCCAGTATTTTTTTGAGAACCCTAATTTTTTTGAGAACCTAAATTTTTGAACTAATTTTTTTTGAGAAACCCTAATTTTTTTGGCAAGCCCTAATTTTGGGCAACCCTAATTTTTAGCACCCTTTCGAAGAAAGGGTGCGCCAACGGTTGCGTTAGCAACCGTTGTACGTATTACCCCCTATTTTACGCCCCATAATTTTTCGAGCCGTGGGCAATTTTTTTTGCCCACGTAAATATTTTGATCTTCCCTTAAGGGGCTTAGCCCTTTTTTGATGTCGTTACCTTGTTTGACCATCGATATTTCGACCAAATCCCTTTGGTTCTTCCATGGGTCAATTTATGGCCCACGGTAATTTAGGCTACCCGTTGGTCTTCCTGGGTCATTTTTTGCCCACGCTAATTTTTCCCACTCTGGCCCACCCGTCACATATTTCGTTTCTAACTTGTACGCATGTATGGACCTACTCTAACTTGAACACCTACACACGTGCGCGTGCACGCACACACAACACACAACAGCATTCACACAACACACACACACACAACACACACACACACACACACACACACCACACACACCACAGCACAACACACACACCACACTTATACACGACATTCACTATGCAACCTTATACACACATTCATATGACAACTACATTTACCCATAGACACTTACATTTATACTTATACTCACGTACAAGCACACTGCCAACCTTTGGTCTTCCATGGGTTCAATTTTGACCCACGGTAATTTTTTGTCCTCTTTAAGGACTTCAGCCCGATTTTTTGACCGTCTTTACCTTTGTTTGACGCCATGATATTTGCATCCTTAACCTTGCCATATCCATGGGTCATTTTTTTTTTGACCCACGCAAAACTTGAATGGCTTTTGATGGTCCCAATCACCGTAAGGATATTTAGTGATGTTCTATTAGTGTTCTATGGTTATTCTATAGTGCCAGGTGAGTGCCAGTGAGTGCCAAGTGAAGTGCCATGAAGTGCCAATGAGTGGCCAAGGTGAGTGCCAATGAATTGCCCAAGTGAGTGCACATAGTGCCAAGTGAGTGCCACATAGTGCCAACTGAGTGCCACTTTTTCAAAGCCTTTTCTAGCCTCCCCTGACCCCCGAATAGCCCTAATAATGGTGTCTACCCCTAGGTAATAAGGTATGATGAATCGATTGGTGTATATACAATCGCTAGAAATGCTTCCTACTAATGAGTAGTATTTTTATAACACTATAGCAAACTACACTCTCCATAGCACTTACATTTAAACCATAATACACTTACACTCACACCCACACAAACAGAGTACACCCTTACACTTACACCTCACACACTTCGATATTTTGACGCCTCAACATTAAACCGCAGCATTGATGCCTCAGCATTAATGCTCACATTGATGCCCTCCATATAAATGCCTCACATGATGCCTCAACTTTGAAGTTCATCTTTGATGACGTCATCCTTGATGCCATCATCTTCTTTGATACCTCCTATATTGATGATTCATCTTTGTTGAAATCAAACTTTGATGCCTCACTTACCCACATCATAGAACAGAGTTAACATTAATTGTCTTCCCCCGTTCATAATTGGAACACCAGGGGCAGTGTGCGCCCCTGCGCAAAGACAGCCGCCCTCGCGGGGGAGGTGCGAGCGGGCCGCGCCCGCCGCGGTTCACCGCCCGCGGAGCGGCTCCGCCCAGGGCGCAATATTTTCGCGTACCCGCACCGCCGCGTGCGCCCGCAGGCCCCGAAATTTTTCCGCGTACCCGCCCGCCGCGTGCCCCCGCAGGCGCAACCTGCGGGAATGAAAATTATATATACTATAAGTCATTCATTTTTATTCATACTTAAACATTTCAAAGAATTCCTTTAAAGAATTACTATGAGTCATTCATTTTATTTCATACTTAAACATTTTTTAATTTAAAAACAATTTTCGCGAACCTAAACCTGTAACTCATTAATATTATTATTATTTAAACATTATTTTTTACTTAATACTTTTACTTAATTTTTTTTTTAATTTATAGAATTTTAAAAATTGTATGTAAGAGAAAAAAAATCAGGGTGTCTGATATATAAACATTTTATTTTACGACAATTGAATGAAATTTTTATTAAAAAATGATAACTTTACATACCTTAAAGCAGTAAAGCAGTAAAACAATAGAGGTGTTATTACTAACACCTAGGGGATAGTATGCTTTGATTTACTGTTTACTGCTTTAAAATCACTGCTTTACTGCTTAACTCATGTTTTATTACTGCTTTTACTTCTGCTTTAACTGCTTAAACTCATTTTACTGGGCTACTCTCTGCTTTAACTGTTTTAATCTCTGCTTTACTGTAATCTCTGTGCTTTATGCTTT
>JABUQX010026866.1:0-5000 GCA_015478945.1 Trachelipus rathkii
TTAAAGTTTAAAAACAATTTTCGAATGTGACAAGATAATATTATCAAACTGAATATAATATTATTATTATTATTATTATTATTATTATATTATTATTATTATTATTATTATTATTATAATTACTACATATAATATTATATAATTCGTATGATTTGTAAGTTAGTGTTTTTGTTATTATTATTATTATTATTATATTATTATATATTATTTATTATTATTATTATTATTATTATTATTATTTTCAATATTGTTTTTTCATTTTTAATGGAATTATCACAGTGGTGCTGAACAATATAACAGATTTAAATCTGCAGAATTTTTCATTTTTCAAAGAACCTCTTGGAGTGGAAGAAAAATATGAAAAAATTAGACATGCTTCAAACATGATAAAATTGGTAAGGAAATAATAATAATAATAATAATAATAATAATAATAATAATAATAATAATAATAATAATAATAATAATATAAATAATATTATTATTATTATTATTATTATTATTATTTATTATTAGTTATTATTATTATTATATATTATTATTATTATTATTATTATTACATTCATGGCGCATTGTGGAGAAATGCAGAGGAAGGATTTAAATGATAGTATTATTTATTCAGTTTTAATTATTTCTTCAAGCAGTTATTCAAATGTTTACTATTGATGTCAAAGTGAAGTTGTTTTCAATTTTGTGAATTTAAATTTTTGAAAATTCAATTGCTTACCATCTCCCTCTCTAGCGTACCCTGAAACTTTATCTACTTCAGTGGTATTGTTTATCCAGTTAACAATATGAAAATCCTTAGACTTAACATTAATGGTAAATTATCTTCGAAATCTCTTTTCACATGGCTGCTACACGAAGAATTTCCAGGAAGCTGATACTTCTGTTAATGCTGCTCAAATTCTGGAACTCGGCTATTAATTTATCTCTAAAGTTGTCTCATTATTGCTTGGCGAATGGTTTTCATATTTGGAGTGATTCTGATTCCACCTATCACCTGTGTAAGGTAGAGTCTACAGCTAAAATACTCATTAACAACTCTAAGTAGTTTCAACTACTTATCTGTACCACTTGATGTTGATGCCTTCCTTTTTTCTACTGTCTTTGTGTCTCCCCTTCAGAACAAGGAGGGTTTCGTCTTCACTACTTTTGTGTGAAGATTGAAAACTTAGGCTTATTCGCTGTGATGTCACCTTTCTTCCAGTAACTTCTAATCAATGTATTTACTTTACTTACCTTTGTATTTCCCGCAATATAATTTCTCCATTTCGCCTGTGTGTGCGTACACCTAGAGGCATAACATGTTTGATCTGACATGGGGTGGTGATTATACCTCTTGAATAAGGGTTGTACCTATAAATGGTTGCTGATTGTAAAATAAGATCGTTTTAGGATTAAATATTTTGGTGTTTAGTCTCATTTCTCCAAAATTAAATTTTTAGCTCATGTAAATTATTAGGAGCTGACACTCCTTTCTCTGATTACCTTTCGATATTTTCCAACCATGTTGAAGAAATTTAGTTCTCAAGTTTGAGCTGACCATGTCAAGGTGTTCAAATTTACCGTTATAAATATTGTTGTTATTTTTGCAGTGTAAGGCTAAGCTTAATCGCCAATTAGGAGAAAATAATTCCTTGACATATGTAGAGTGGTAGACATTTCTAATTCTTAAATATCTGAAAAGTAGCTTCACCCTCTACATTGTAAATGCTGTCAAGCAGATGACAATCCAAACCATGTCAGACCTTTCATCAAATGCTGCTCTTGAAATAATGATATACCAAACATCTTTCACTGAGATTATTTCCGCACACCAACTTTTCCATCTTGTAGTCTTTGGATAAACGACAAAAAGGACTCTAATAGAATTCTGCTCAGACCATCTACTATGGTTTCTCAAAAATTATAAAAGTTGTGCCTTATATTAAAAAAAAATCGCTCCTTTTACGCCCTATGTTAATCCGTGGGAAGTCAAGTCATTTAATTACTAAAAATTTTAAGGCATAAATAGACGATTGTTTTTATGACTTTGTTAAAATGCTTCACATACCTGACCTGCTCTAATTTAAACTGAATGGGGTGTAAGACAATCTAGGGGCATAAATATTCCCATTATTAAATAAAAGCTGTTGAGTTTGTTTTTTTTTTACAATATTCATTTAGACTTATCATGTAGCCAATTTTAGTTAGTTTCTAAATGTCCTTAGCATCCAGATCCTCAAAAGCTCTTAAGTGGAATCCAGATTAGTAAGATAAGCAGTATAAAAATATATGTTTACCTTTATTTATTACTTTAAATAACAATTGACTTGCTAATTTAAAATGTTTACCTTTTTCTTTAGAACTGTCCACATTTTTCTTATTTATTATTTTATTTTATTATTATTATTATTATTACTTATTTTATTAAGACCAGGGTGATTTTTCATCGTTAACCAAACACCAGAGCAAATGGTGCAAAGCCTCTGCCGAAAAAAAGAGTAAGAAAACCCTCCACAAAAGCCAAAGAATCTCCACCATGTAAAAAAGCAAAGACCAAGGAGGCAAGTGAGAAATTATATAATAATTATTATTATTTATTTATTTATTTATGTATATGTGCAAATTTGTTGTTTTGAGGGAAAAGGATATATAAATGTTCGCGTTAGCATTGGAATAATGTGCTAATCCAGTAACGAATCCACCATGGCGGGGGCTATAACTTTCTGAACACATTCTTGGCATTCAAAACTTTGAAGGCCAACGCTCTTGCCAGTTCACATTCGTGAGTTCTGCATTGGACGAGCGATATATTTTGGCATTATAAATAAATATCATGTTTAATCTGGGGAAGGTAGTGTTTTTTTTTATCTTCCCCCTATGAGATGAAAATTGATAATTTAACGGGAAAAATTCTGATTCTCAGAAATTTTCTACACTTATTCTTAATAATTAAGTTACAAAGGAATTTTCAATTAAAAAATATCCTAACTTCAGATTTTGATTCAAATGTAATATTAGAAAGAATGGCTTTTACGAGAGTATCTTTTTTATTTTTCTAACTATAACACCACTTAATTAATTTTTAACTGATTATATTTTACATCATATTTTGTATCTCTTTCATGGTCTCTTGATCGATAATTTATCGCCCCACCCCCCTTAAAACTCTCGCCCGTACCAGAAATATTGCCCTGTATATGGGATATTTTTAGTTATAGGATTATAGGATAAGAGGAAGTGTATTCATAGTGCAGGAACATAAAATATATTTTTGATCGTGAAGAGCCATTGATGTGTTATTAAATAGAGTAAAATAATAATAATAATAATAATAATAATAATAATAATACTAATAATAATTATAATAATACGAGAATAACTGTTAATTCATAATTTTTAAAGATATAAAGACCGCAAAAAAAAAATAACAGAAAAATTCATTGCACATCAAAATTTTGTGTTATTAGAACCTAAATTTAATTCAAGTATTATTATTAAGCTTGATTTTAAAAGGATTTATTACAAATGCATTTTGTATTGTATTAAGCAATGTTGAAAGCATCTTAATGGAATTAACTAACTTGGATAGGAAAAGATTTAGTGGAAGCAGTAATAAAGAGAAGGGAAAATTTAAATAGCGTCAAGGGTTTGAAGTCTGGAAGATTCTTAAAAGGACATTACGGACAAAAATCGCTGCGGTTGTTACGTAGTCGCTAATTATACATTTAATTTCAGTTTTGCTTTATTCATTTATTATTTTATCTTTAATTTTTTTTTGTTTTCTTACTATTGAAATTATTTAATAACTAGATTTTAATAAATATTTTAATGTATTAACAATTCTTGAATATATATATATATATATATATATATATATATATATATATATATAATATATATTATATAATATATATATATAATATATATATATATATATATATATATATATATATATATATATATATATATATATATATATAATATATAAGAGGTGGGCGCGCAAATTTAAAATTTTAAGCGCAAACGCAAAAGCGCAAAATGGAAAAACTAGTCCGCAAGCCGCAAAAGCGCAAAATTTTTCAAAAAAATAGTCCGCAAGCGCAAAGCGCACATGTCCGAAAACTAAGTCCGCAAGCGCAAAAGAGCAAAAATTTTCAAAAAAAAATTAGTCCGCAAGACGCAAAGCGCAAATGTCCGCCAAATTTTTTTTTTTTTTTAAAAAACACAAATTTAGGAGCGCCAAAAAAAAAAATGAAAAATAAGGCGCAAGTTTTTAAAGACGAATTATTTTTAAATTTTAATTGAAAGATGCAAAATATATAACAAAAAATGAAAAAGATTTTAATCTTATTCAATTATATGTGATCTTGACCTCCTCACTCTCCTCTTGCATTCTGTATAGGATCATATTCCCTTTCATAAAGATAAATTTTTCAAAATTGCTGGATGCATGGTTGCCCTCTTAGCTCTTAGAAACTCAGAGCCTTGACTAAAACAACCTCTCCACGGCCGCTGAGATGGCTAATGGGGTATTATACTTAATAAACAAGTCCATTCAGACCTCCTGGAATTCATACGGAAACAGGTTCCTAGTGAGAGAGGTACTGTGGTAAAGATTTACAGCATTCAATAATTTCAAGAGTTACACTTCAACTACTTTCACCGTTTGCAATTCTTTTTCTTTTAAGCACTTATTCATATCTGTTTTATCCCAATTTAAACACAAAAGCATCAAAAAGGTTTAATCGCCAATCACAAGTAACCAATAAACTTAGTAAATTGGCTATAATAATAATAATAATAATAATAATAATAATAATAATAATAATAATAATAATAATAATAATAATAATAATAATTATTATTATTATTATTATTATTATTATTATTATTATTATTATTATTATTATTATTATTAGTATTATTATTATTATTATTATTATTATTATTATTATAATAATTATATTATTATATTATTAATTATTATAATAATTATATATATATATATATAT
>JABUQX010026866.1:10000-17500 GCA_015478945.1 Trachelipus rathkii
ACTTGAAGAGAGGTTTTACATTATCTGATATTGAAATATCCTTGCCTATTCACCTACATTTGAAAGGTTATTTTGTTAGAAACTAATAATAATAATAATAATAATAATAATAATAATAATAATAATAATAATAATAATAATAATAATTGTAACTAAATAATAATAATAATAATAATAATAATAATAATAATAATAATAATAATGATAATTGCTTCTCGTATCGGTTGGAATAAAGCTAGAGTATTTTTAATATGTTGACACTATTTTTCAGAACTGCTACCGTGAAGAGAGTACAACAAACACTTTATTGGAACCTTTCAAACCTTCCATCGCATTTGAACCTTTAGCCTTTGATCCTTCGAGCGATAGTGAAGATGAAGGACTTGTGTCTGACTTTGAGCATTCTTCTTACATACGCGTCAATATGAGGCCAAGAACACCTCCTTTACCACCTCTTCCACCTACTATGGAAAGCCCGAAACAAATTGGCAATTTCAAATCACCTCCTTTGTAAGTATTAATTTTGTATTGTTAGAATTATTACCATTGTTATTATAATAATTATGATTATTATTTCAATAAAAGCAATTTAGGTTTTTAGCTACAAATTAACATCAATATTTATGAATAAATATCCAGACCTATCAAATATAACTCTCCTAATACTGTAATCCCACTTACTCTTTATTCCATTGAATTCCTATTTTCAGTAGTAACTCTTCTTTTTTCTTTTTTGTTGAATGATCCTTAAAGGAGACTATTCTCTCATTCCATCAGGTTCTTCTAGTTGATACAAAAGACCAAAAGACAGTTTCTGTAATGTTTTTGTTAGAATGAACACGCTCACAATTATGAAGAAAACCAATTTAAAATATCATACACCAGTATGAAAGGCGCCCCCACACCCCCATTGTATTACTACTTAGGGTAGGATTCTAACAATCACTACGCAGGACACATTCACACAGTCTCTTACTTACTCCTTTCTTCCTCTGCGGAAAGGATTATTTTTTTGAAGGCTGAAGGTTGTTGTTTTCTTCTTTGTTTGTTTTTGATTTGATATTAAATTTATTGTAATTTTCAGATATTACTTTTATGTATTTCTCTTTAATATTTGTCTTATACAATATGATATATTAAAAAAAAAAAATCTCTTTAACGTACTTTATCCCCTTCTAGAGGGTAACAACGGGGGACTACAAGGAAATCGAACTTAAGGCCTGCTATTCAGGTCCAAGCCTGTCCGCCACCAGTGTTTTTTACTTTGAGTAGCCGAGTTTAAATTTTCTTATATATTATAATATTAAATCTATATATAAGCAAGGGCTTGCGGTCTCTGAAAAAGATCAGAAACTATTTAGAAAATACTATACTTTCTATAAATTATATATTTAAACGAAAACAATTATTCCTTTGTTTCAATGTTACCTTCCCCGTTCATTTAAACTTGATGTGCATGTTGTTGCTCCTCTTAGCACAATCACATCTTCTCTTCTTCCTCTTCTACAATCCATTATCTAAATAATAATACATATACAAATAAATAATAGAATAAATGCAAATATATTAGTAATATATCATAATAAAATTTACATATCTTTTTAAAAATAAGCTTGATAAATAATACTTAAATTAAATTTATGTTCTAATAGCACACAATATTTTGATGCAATGAAGTTTTCTACTATTTTCTTGCAGTCTTTATTTGTTTAAAACCTTTTTTAATTTAACTATATATACGGTATATTTTTATTATTATTTATTATTATTATTATTATTATTTATTATTATTATATTAATTATTATTATTTATTATTATATTATTAATTACTTTTAGCTTCAATTCAACGAATATTTTCTTCTAGTTTCCATTTAATTTTCTTACAAACATTGCTTAAAAGTAACAGTAATTAATAGGAGTATTGAAATTATTAAAATTTATCAGTTTCCTGACACGTTCGTTCCGTAAAACCTCGGACATCTTCAGAGTTCTATTATAAAAACAGATTATAAAAAAAAACAGATTATAAATTTTTTTAAATTTTTAGTAGCATTTCATATTATATTTAATCCAAGGGACAATACGTTGAACTTTATGTTTTAATGTCAGGTTTATGATGTCTTATATAGTAAGCTTTCAACTATTTTTAAGTTCTGCGCTTCGCATGAGGATGTAAAATTTTAAATGAACTTTGATGTATCAAGGTACAGTGTCTTATGCTTAATGATAAATGTTCTTTTATTTACTGGGTTTAAAGCGGTGCTGGTAAATGTGCCCTATCTGTTAATCTATAGTCGTGTATCCAATATACGTCGACGTACAGTCAGGCTCGGACATGCGGAATTGGTAGCACCCGACATGAATGATTACTGAAATAGTAGACAAGCAGGAAGAAGGTTTCTGGTTTTTGTGTATAGTTTAAACTGTGATTTTGAGTTGCTTGTAGATTTGATTGGTGTTAATAATGCCCGCGTAGGCATTTTCCATCTATATCGAATTGAAGTTTTAAAAAAGGGAGTTTAATACTTACACAGAAAGTCAGGGACGCTTCGGGCTAATTTTGGTATCGACTTTTGTATTATTGTGTTCTTTATTATTTAAATATTTTTTTCTGTTAAATTTAGAGGGGTGGTTTACAGTTGATCAGGTTCTTTTTAATTCTTTTAACTTCAAACATCAAGCGATTCCCAACCCTAGCACAATTTATAAGCTCTATATATGGAGTGATTTAACAATTGAATCATATATATATTACTCTCTTGTGGGAGTAGGATTGTTATTCAGGTAATAGACCATTATCAGTTGGCTTGGCATATGTATGCCTGTAGAAAAAGGTTCCATTAATCATCATTAATTTTGATTTTAAATATCCAAAAAGTTAGTAATATATTAGATTGATCGATGTTAAAAATATCTGCAAACATCTCTTAAAATCTGAATATCATCCCTTAGAGATAAGGGGGCCAGGAGGGCGATTTAATTGTTGTACTGAAAAAAATTTTAAGCAATAATTTTAAATAAATTGATGAAAATATAAGATGAGAAAAGAAGAAAGAAGGTTATGTTAAGGTAAGTGGTCATAGGAGTATTATAACAATGAAATAGAACAAAATGTAACATGATAAAATGTTCAAATTATTTAATAGATTCTGCACAAAGGTAATAAAATGAAAAATCGAATTTAAGTTGACCAGACCTATGTTATTAATGGTGATGATGAAAATGTTGAATTACTAGATAAGAGGAGAGAGAGGATAAAAAGTTTCATCTAAGAATGGAAGCAGTAATAAGGTAGAGTGTTTGAATTTACAAAAAATCTATCATGAAATTTCGTTAATTATACCTATGGTAAATATTAAATATTAAAAAGTAAATTTTATAAGTAAATACTGTCAACGCTCTACCCTTTGAGCCACGGTAGCCATGATAGTAAATAAAAAAAAGGAAGTTTCTCATGAGAGCTCTGGATTTTTTAGAATGAAAAATAGATAGTTTTGGGAAGGACTTGCAAAATATTAAATATTTCCTGGTAAATAATGATACTCATACTCTTACCTAGATATTTAGTTATAATCTAAGTTATACATTTCTTGTTGCATTGAAGTTTCACCTTGAAAGCAGCGATACTGTACATCTATGTTTTTTCATTCCCTTAGCAATGTGCCTCTCTTCAGTCACCTCCGAACATGTTCAACCCTTAAATAAACAATTAACAGACTATCATTGAGTAGACTGTAAAGTCTTCGCTAGTCGGTGTTCTGTAGTTAAATTAATTAAAATTAGTTAAATTAAATTTTACGATATAAAAGTAAATTTTAAAACAAGAACAGATAAAAACTTACAAGGAGCTGGTTGATTTGGGTAATTGACATTACCAGCAGGAGAACATGCGGGAGGTGACTGAAGAAGAGGCACATTGCTAAGGGAATGAAAAAAAAACATAGATGTACATTATCGCTGCATCAAGTGAAAACTTCAAATGCAACAAGAAATGTATAACTTAGATTACAACTAATTATCTAGGTAAGAGTATGAGTATCACTGTTTACAGGAAATATTTAATATTTTGTAAGTCCTTCGCAAAACTGTCTATTTTTCATTCTAAAACATCCATAGCTCTCATGAGAAACTTCCTTTTTATTATTTACTATTACTGAAATAAGAATATCGTCTGTGAAAAAAATTTAAAAGTTGACAATATTTACTTATAAAATTTACTTTTTAATATTTAATATTTACCATAGGTATAATAACGAAATTTAATGATAGATTTTTTGTAAATTCAAACACTCTACCTTATTACTGCTTCCATTCTTAAATGAAACTTTTCATCCTCTCTCTCCTCTTATCTAGTAATTCAACATGTTCATCATCACCATTAATAACAAAAGGTCTGGTCAACTTAAATTCGATTTTTCATTTTATTACCTTTGTGCAGAATCTATTAAATAATTCTGAACATTTTATCCAATGTTACATTTGTCTATTTCATTGTTATAATACTTTCCTATGACACTACCGTCACAAGTAAGCAGGTTTATACTTTCTCCATCTTATATTTTCATCAATTTTATTTAAAAATTATTTCTTGAAATTTTTTCATACATAATAATTAAATTTCTCCTATCTACCTGATATTTCAGGTATGATATTTCAGATTTTCAGAGATGTTTCAGATATGAATTTGAGGAAAGAAACATCTCTAAATAATATTACTAACTTTTTGGATATTAAAATCAAAATTAATGATGATAATGGAACCTTTTCTACAGGCATTCATGTCAAGCCAACTGATAATGGTCTATACCTGAATAACAACTCCTACTCCCACAGAAGTATATATATATATGAATTCAATTGTTAAATCACTCATATATAGAGCTTATAAATTGTGCTAGGATTGGGAATCATTTTATGTTGAAGTTAAAAGAATTAAAAAGAACCTGATCAACTGTAACCACCCTCTAAATTTAACAGAAAAAATATTTAAAATAATAAACAAAACAATCAACAAACTCTATAAAAAAAAACAGGACAATACGAACAATATTTCTGAAAGTATTAACTTTTATTTTAAAACTTCAAATGCAAAAGAGGAAAAATGCCTACGCGGCATTATCAACACCCACATCAAATCTACAAGCAACTCAAAAATCACAGTTAAACTATACCACAAAACCAGAAACCTTTCTTCCTGCTTGTCTACTATTTCAGTTAATCATCATGTCGTGTACCAATTCGCATGTCCCGAGCCTGACTGTACGTCGACGTATATTGGTTACATGACTAATAGATTAACAGATAGGGCATACCAGCACCGCTTTAAACCCAGTAAAATAAAAGAACATTTATTCATTAAGCATAAGACAACTGTACCTGATACATCAAAGTCATTTAAAATTTTACATTCCTCATGCGAAGCGCAGAAACTAAAAATAGTTGAAGCTTACTATATAAGACATCATAAACCTGACATTAACATAAAGTTCAACGTAATGTCCCTTAGATTAAATATAATATGAAATGCTACCTAAAATTTAAAAATTTATAATCTGTTTTTTTTTTTATAATCTGTTTTTATAATAGAAACTCTGAAGATGTCCGAGGTTTACGGACGAAACCGGTCAGGAACTGATAAATTTAAATATTCCTCATACTTTCTTTGTAAATTATTTTCTAAAATAGTTTTAAGAAAATTAAATGGAAATTAGAAGAAAATATTTCGTGAATTGGAAGCTAAAAGTAATAATAATAATAATAATAATAATAATAATAATAATAATAATAATAATAATAATAATAATAATAATAATAAAATATACGAGAATAACTGTCAATTTATAAGTTTTAAACAAATAAAGACTGCAAGAAAATAGCAGAAAACTTCATTGCATCAAAATATTGTGCTATTAGAACATAAATTTAATTTAAGTATTATTATCAAGCTTAATTTTAAAAAGATATGTAAATTTTATTATGATAATAATTACTAATATATTTGATATATACATATTTATTTGTATATGTATTATTTTTAGATAATGGATTGTAGAAGAGGAAGAAGAGAAGATGGTATTGTTGCTGAGAGGAGCAACAACATGTACATAAGTTAAATAAAAGGGGAAGGTAACATTGAAACAAAGGAATAGCATTTGTTTCAATGAGTTAGATATATAATATATAGAAGGTATAGTATTTTCTAAATATGGTTTCTGATCTTTTTCAGAGACCGCAAGCCCTCAGCTTTATATTAGATTAATATATAATAATATATAAGAATAATTAAAACTCGGCTACAAAGTAAAAACACGTGGTGGCGACAGGCTTGGAATAGCAGGCCTTAAAGTTCGATTTCCTGTAGTCCCCCGTGTTACCCTCTGAGAAGGGGATAAAGTACGTTAAAAGAGATTTTTTTTTTTAATATATCATATTGTATAAGACAAATATTAAAGAGAAATACATAAAAGTAATATCTGAAAATTACAATAAATTTAATATCAAATCAAAAACAAACAAAGAAGAAACAAGAGAAGAGAGACTGTTCTAAAAAGACAAAGACGACAGAAAGAATCAACTCTGCAAGATAAGTTTATGTGTGAATGTGGCCTGTAGTGATTGTGAGAATCCTACCTAAGTAGTATACATGGGTGTGTGGGGGCGCCTTTCATACTGGTGTATGATATTTTAATTGGTTTTCTCATAATTGTGAGCGTGTCTCATTCTAAACAAAAACATTACAAGAAACTGGATTAACTTGTCTTTTGTATCAACTAGAAGAACCTGATGGAATGAGAGAATAGTCTCCTTTAAGGATCATTCAACAAAAAAGAAAAAAGAAGAGTTACTACTGAAAATAGGAATTCAATGGAATAAAGAGTAAGTGGGATTACAGTATTAGGAGAGTTATATTTGATAGGTCTGGATATTTATTCATAAATATTGATGTTAATTTGTAGCTAAAAACCTAAATTGCTTTTATTGAAATAATAATCATAATTATTATAATAACAATGGTAATAATTCTAACAATACAAAATTAATACTTACAAAGGAGGTGATTTGAAATTGCCAATTTGTTTCGGGCTTTCCATAGTAGGTGGAAGAGGTGGTAAAGGAGGTGTTCTTGGCCTCATATTGACGCGTATGTAAGAAGAATGCTCAAAGTCAGACACAAGTCCTTCATCTTCACTATCGCTCGAAGGATCAAAGGCTAAAGGTTCAAATGCGATGGAAGGTTTGAAAGGTTCCAATAAAGTGCTTGTTGTACTCTCTTCACGGTAGCAGTTCTGAAAAATAGTGGCAACATATTAAAAATACTCTAGCTTTATTCCAACCGATACGAGAAGCAATTATTATTATTATTATTATTATTATTATTATTATTATTATTATTATTATTATTATTATTATTATTATTTATCAATTATTATTATTATTATTATTATTATTATTATTATTATTATTAGTTTCTAACAAAATAACCTTTCAAATGTAGGTGA